>JAUTBT010014650.1:6080-42409 GCA_032361225.1 Lepetodrilus schrolli
GGGATATATTTAAACAGCACGTCGTATTTTTGGTTAATCACGTGACTTAATATGATCACGTTACTTGATACTAGTATTTGAACCGAGAGGATAGTAAGCGTTAGTTGTGAGGACAACACAACCTGAAACTGTCCTTCATGGTACACGTTAATATTAATGTACTCATACCCCGCTTTTGGATAGGTGTGCACATTTACATATGTATGCAAATGTATATTTACACACGTGTAAATTTGCCCTGTATGTATGCATAGCAACAATACACACGTGTGCTTTTCCAGTTTGACAGGTTTTTAGACATACAATCACAGCAATAAATGATATTTTTTGACTGAATTTAAGCTAGGAATGTAAAATATACATGTATTCACTTGGCATATACACCATCGCTTTTGTACCTCTAAAACGTTTTTACAGCTTAAACATTAGCACCGGAAATTTTGAAATGTAAGTATATAGAAATACGTTTTCCTGGTGTCTACAGAAGAAATATGAACATTTTGTTCGCACCCGTTATCCAGTGGGGTTTGGGTGGCATGCTCCCGAAATTTTAAAAGTGTAGACATAACAAAGTACAATTTCCTCATCTCTATAGCAAAATAAAACCACAAAATGTGGTCTGGTGGTGTGCTCCCCGAAATTTCGAAATGTGGGTATTATAAAATGCGATATCCTGGTATCTATAGAAATAAAACCCACAAGGTTATCTATTACGGTATACCGTAGGTGATATGTTCCCCGAAAATTCGAAATGTAGGTATTATAAAATGTGATTTCCTGGCATCTGGAAAAATATTGACATATTTTAGTACCCAAGTTTTATCATCGGAAATTTTGAAATGTAGGCGTAATGAAAAGCAATCTACTGACATCTGCAGAGAGACACCAAGGTCAGGAGGCCGCTTCCAGAAATGTTAAAATAGGCATAAAGAAATGCGATTTATTTGTTCATCAACGGATGCTCCTGGACGTTTTTTTAAAAATGTAGGCATAATGAAATGCGCTTTCGTGACGTCTGCAGAAAGAAAATGGCATTTTTGCATTGAAGTTGTCTATAGTGATAAAAACTATAATTATTCATAAACTATAATTATTTAAAGTCTTGTTAGTGGGGTCTGGAGGATTGATCCTGGAAATTTTGAAGACAAGGTAGTAGGAGTGCAACGATTCACCGCTGCATCGGTGCATCGGGATACAAAGTTTGACGATTCGCGTACCGTATCGCGAGGCTACGTATCGATACAGATGTATTTTAATCATGGAAATATCCAGGCTGTTTCATCAGCTGTCCACCATAACGTATGATATAAACATTAATTTATTTGGTTGAAAAATTAATGCCTAGATGTCTCTGCAATTAATTAAATACATTTTGCAACCGAGATTCGGCCAAATTTAGTCATAAAAGGGATGGCCCCCTGATCTCCACCTTTGGATTTGCAAAATCGTCGGTGGCAATATTTCGGCTTCAACGTATCTTTGATTTTTTTCACGATCAAACACATTATTGAGGTAACGTATCGTGATACGTATCGTATCATTCCAGACCTGCTAGGTAGTAGGTATACATGCATGCATGCTGTTTATTGTCATCTCTAGAGAACATTGCCATTTTTGAGCTGATGTCTTTGAATATTAGAGATACTGTAGATTATTCATTTCTAAGTGGCTTTGAAACTACGGAGGTACGTCGCTATACTAATATGCCGCTTCCGGTTGCTTCTGGAAGTTATATTCTGTAAGCACGCAGTTGGCCTCGGACCACAATTACGTCACTTCCTCGTTGAGCAACTTGTGGAAGTGACGTCATTAAACATAGTGCTCTCCTAGATGGGCTGTATTTTGTTTATAGGTAATGTTTTTTGTATAGTTTTGTAGCTAGAATTGCAGATGAGACTTCATAGACGTCTGAAGGATGGCTTCATTTCCCCATAGTCTGCATTAAAATGTGCTCTGGCTCTAATAGTACATGCGTCAAGTGCACCACTCAGGAGTGTAAATTGGTCGGCAACGACCATGCCCTTGTTTACCTTAGCAATAGCCGGAAAAGGAGCTGGTCGACCCCACCTTCAAAATTTAAGAAAATGTGTACCGAAGAAGAACGAAACCATCAAGTAAGTCCAAACAAAATATTGGAATTACAGTATTTTTACTATGCATTTTTTAGTTTGTGCTAAATAGTGATAAACAAAGAAGGACATTAATTGTGGTCTGAGGCCAGTTCTATTTTCCGTAGCGTCCGTGGGCCAATCACGTGAAGCGTCTTTAAATCATCGTAAGCACTGGAAATCATGGTGACTTGTATTATGGACTACCAGTTATGTCTACATGAATATTATAGGTTTCAACAACAGAAAATCCAATATAATTTGCAATTAAATACGTAATTAAATAGCAGCAATAAAACGATATTTCAATGCATTTAATTAGTAGAAAATGGACAATAAAACGAGATGTCGATACATTTAAGTAGTAGTATACTGTAAAATACTATTACAACTGGTTTTAATATAAATCTATTACGTCACGTGAGTATATACAATGTTCTTGAACACAGTTCTGTAGAAACGTGTTCAAGGACACGTACAAGTTATTAATTTGAAAGCTGTTCAAATTGGCTTCGGCCTGTCCTCACAATGTACGACAGAAATAGTTTATTAACCCTCTCATGGCCCATTTAACTTCCAGCAGTAAGGCGAAAGGTGAAACGCTTCGAAACTTAGCATCAGTAGTGTGCATTTATGGCTTTAATTACCAAATTATTTAATATAAGATATTAATTAACATTTCGTGCTATGACGTCTGGGTTAGGGTTAGGGTTACTAGAACAATGTCTTGCAGTAATACCATATATATGACTATTTGTTGGATACGACGTTTTCTGTAGCCTTTTCAGCAATGCACGGAACAAACAAACCATGATGGGGTTTTTTTCCTAGTATTGTACAACAACCAAAATCTTTTTTTAAATACTGGCAGTGGTACTTATACAAGCCTGGCTGGCGTTTGCACCAATTCCTTTGTATTTACTGTAATAAAATATCTTTAGTCATGTCATTCTCAATTGTTATTTCTTAACGGTCGTGAAGACAGGGTTAGGGTTAGGGTAGAATTTTTCTTCGTCTCAACTGCGTATGGTCTACCAAACAAATACACAGGGAGGTACATCGGAAGTATGCTAGAGATTGAGAATGTCTAGCAACGAGAACAAGGAAAACACAGACTGTATACGTTATTTCACCGTGTTTCCATTGGCCATGGTACGTACACAGATGTCAACCTGTTGTCATATTTTAATTTTTAAGTTCGCACATAGATAGCTATTCCAGTATGTTAATGTTATTTTTTCCCTTTCATTGAGTGTGTTTGGGGTTTTTTAAATTAAATATATTATAATAATTATGTGCAAACTACGGAACTCAAATATTATTTTTACTCATGTCCCTTTCAAAACTACGTAGCAAACATATTTATATTACTTCTCTAACTCTTTTGTTCTGAATTTATTTGTTGCTTGTAGTAATCACATCAAACTATAACATTCGATTATTCATATAAAATAAACGTACTTTTGAGTCATGTTACAATATAAAATTTAAAGCAACATTATTAGAACACATTTTTTTTTTTTAGAAACAAAACTAACATAATTAATGGCCTGGCGAGACGGTAGCTAGGACGCAATTACCCAATAATTACAGAAATTTTTAACAAAACTGACAATAACAGACGAAACTAATCAGTATTAGTGTATCGTGGATATTAGTTTGCAGAAGCAGAGTTCAATTGTGGATTTAATTGAATCAGGGTAGAATTGGTATAAGGTTTAATCAATCATTCACTCCCTACAAAAAAATCCAATTAGAAAGGTTGCATGATCAAATCGCGCAATTATTTTATTAATTCCCATTTGGACAGCTGTAGAGCAGATGCGAGTTTAGACGGGGCTCGTAGGAAGACCGAATCAACTTCAGTTACATTACAAGAGTTTGCAATAAAATCGTTGGGAATAATCCGGATTGTGATTACAGACTAGCATTCCAATCAAGTGGGGCCCATAAAGGGTATATTGGATTGATGGAACCACACAACGGTAAGACGGGCCTTCCAAAGTCATGATTTGCACGTGATTCGGTGCGCTATCTCACCACGTGCTTATTATTACCGAATGTATCAATTATCCCTATTAGAACCAGTATGTCTACAGGCCTATACTTACCGATAATGAAACACACCGTAGAGATAATGAGTTCGAACGTTGATTGAAAACACTTGTTAAAAACAACTCGGTCTTAATTGATTGGGTAGTAGACAGTTATTTGAATTACACACTTCTGGTCGGGTCTTATTACATTATTGCATGGATTTTCTTCTGATTAAGGGCGCGCTCTCCAGGCAACTAGTGGTCGAGCGAGGGCTGTCCCAATATATCGCTGATTATACCACTTCAAATGTAATGGAAGGTTCGCAATTTTGGGCAGCGATGTTTAATGCCGTCTATTTCATGTCCGGGCAATATTAAAGCCCAGTAATTGCCATCGATCTTGCTTTCAGTCGAGAGCGAGGTAATTAGCTAGGTTTGTTTATTCTTCATTTCGTGCAAGCTCGCTTATCCCGACTGGCCATGTGCTTTCATTTCCCAGCCTTAATGATGCCCACTCGCTTCCCCAACCCGCCTCTTCAGAATGGACTCGCCCGGCCAGTCCTTATCGCTGTTTTCTGAACGGTGATTCGCTGACGGGATATCATTAGAGAGTCCATTCATTGCGGAGTCGTTGTGTTCCGCGCTAATGAGGTAACCCCAATGCGATATGACAAGCCAAATTACTGGAGTTGTAATGCCACAAACGACAAGGCTTGAATTAAAGATAGCGAGACAGACCGTGTGAGACGTCGAAGCTAGACAGACGGCAGGGAGAGTTCTGCGCGGAGATGTTTTAGTGAGGATACAGCGACTAAACACTGTACACAGAGACGAACAGAACAGAACTTGACACAGCGTTGTACGGTACAGTACCGCAACACGCGGGATATATCACAGGAGGATCTGACACAACCATCGGAGTACGCGGAATACATACAGAATTGTGTGGAATTGTTAGACAACTCGAGCAGAGTTGTGGCGTTGGAATCGAGCGTAATGGACCCTTCCGTGTCCGCTTATAACGCGATGTCAAACGGTAAGTGAAATGTACATGTGTGTGTGTAATGTACATGGACTGTGTCCGCTTGTAGCGTAGTGAAATGCACACGGGGTATGGACATGCACGTGTAACCAACTTGTCACCTGTCTGTCGCTCGCGTCACTGTCATGTACATACATCAAACAAACGCAGTAAACACTCGGACAACACAAAGACCGCTACTATTCTCGTGGTCTCCATTAATACGACGATTTATTGGTCCGATTGAATGTTTTGACAGTTGAATAGCGACTGGAGGCTTCCGAGCCACAAAGGATCATGGCGTGGCTAGTAAGCTATCCCCCTGGTCCCCCTCGCGTTCTTGGTGAATTCATTCCACGTGGTAACCCTCCTGTTCCCTTGTCTTTGATTCGGATGTTTGGGGCGAAATGGGTGACCCGTCTGTTCCAGACTTCTTCCGTGATCAACGGCGTCACTGGTGTACTACATGTACATAACGGCTGGTAACAAATGTACACACAAGGTTGTAGACCGCCTTGTGTGATTGACAGCAGTATGACGAGGGAGATGGCCATGTGCTGAGTGTTATGGTTTCAGCAGAAGTCTGGACGGAGTTTGATGAGAAATCTGCACTCTACGCATTATGAGACTCCGGATGTACCCCGAGATGTCCTGCCCCAAAGTCCGGACATAGACCGAATGGTGCGCGCGCGTGCGTACGTGTGTGTGTGTGTTTTTTTTTGGCATGCCCCTGTGACTACACAGTGTTCTAACACAGGACGATGTGTAATGCCACCGTCTATGAGAGGGCTACTGCAACATTACAAGGAATTGACATGAAGTCTAGTCCGACCCACTTGACCCACTAGTGTGACACCTCACCGTCAACATGGGACGTACTCTAACCTGTGTACAGATCACTCGTGGCAGAAAACATAATCATATTACTCACCCCTTGCCGTAATTACGCAGCTCGACAAGCAATATGCAACAGCAAAAGTATATGCAGTCTAAGCCTGAACTGAGGAAGGATTAAGAGTCGGCGAATGTTGACATTTAATTTGTAACACTTGGGGGAGACGTTATATTAACTGAACCGGTGTGAGGCTATACAGATCGTAAGTCTGTTTGGAGCAGTGCTTTGAAAGCACGTGACATATGCTCCAGCCTCTCCATGCTCTTCTACCATGTACTTAAAGCCGTCACACACACAATCAGCATCGTCGCGAGTACCTTCTCACCTCGGACCGTGCCGAGTGAGGGAGCGTTTGCCCCTCCGTTCAATATTATTTCATACTACCGAAGCTGTGGTGCAGGAGTTCTATTAATAGACCGATGACACACCGAGCACTAGCGATAATTGCCGGGTTCTGGCGATAATTACTTTCGTGGCAGTTTTGCCTGATTATAGTTCCGTGTTTCTCCAGCTTGGAACGCTTGTCCAGTCAGCTTTGGCATATGGCTATTACTGAGAATGAGAAATAGTACTTGAAAACAACTCACGTTACCAACACTTCTTGAATAGGAATAATTGTAAGCACTACGGAAATCGAAGCCAACATTTTGTCTTCGAAATATTGTTGAACCTATCATTGCGATCCAATAATGTCATGGCAGTTACTTATTACTAATAAGGATTCCTTCACACGTGTTGGCTAGAATTGATTGTTCCATGTATTTTAGTAATTTAATATACAAACAAATTGACGTTAATGTGTATAGCTTGGGGATAAGGCCCAGTAAGACGGTGTTCAACACTGGTGATGCAATCAAATGTACCCCTTTTATAATTACTAATGACCCCCATGATGTGAAGTACAAGATAACGTGAAGCCCAAAATACAATATGATGTGAAGTACACAGTCGCGACATTACGTCGTTAAGTATAAGAACAAGTATAACGTCAAGTTTAACGGTGGAGGACTCACACGGGTCGATCGATTAAAACGATGCGTCGAATCGCACCGTGTGAGCGTACTTGCAATGCGATTCGCAACGACAGAGATCGTCGTACAACCGATCGATCTGTGTGTGCGAGCCTTAAGGCCCAGTATAATGTGGAGTACAATTTCCAGTATTATATCAAACGTGGAATACAATTTTCAGTATTATGTCAAATGTGGAGTACAATTTCCAGTATTATGTCATGGTTTGCGTCAGGTAAAAGGTACATTGTCGCGAGAAACACAATATACAGCATTACCGAAAATGAAGGAATACACAAAGAATCTACTCGTGATGCATACAGCAGAATGAATTCGATTTGGGTTAGATCTGTCGGCGTACTGTCAATCTGAAGCCACACGCGTGTTGTATCAGAACAATGACAATGACAATGGTACCAGCTTTCCGTATTTGGTTGAATACTACTGGATAGTTTAAGCAATGAGCAATCATGCACAGTCACTAAAGGTATTAGACTTGTGGCATTAAACTAGTGGTATCATGGGCATTAAACTAGTGGTATTAGACTTGTAATGGCCGACTGTTGACGTTATTGATAACGACCCATTGGAAGTCGTTAATTCCACCTCTCATGTGTAGATTAGTAGATACACGGAATAGCTGCTTGTAATTATAACACCACCTCCAGGTGCACACTCCATAGACCGTGGTTGGCTACATTTCCACCTGGTGTATGGAATAGGTATGAGTTGTAACACCAAGGGTTAATCATTGGTTCGTCACGTGACTTACACGCCAGGCATGGAACGAGTTACAAAGGCCCTGCTATGACGAACACCGGTATAACGTGATTAGATACAGTGGAATATACAATTAGTGGGGCTTCGTGAGCCAGTGAAGTAATTAACATGATTATTGGATGTAGATACACTAATACGGCCGTGCCCCAGTCATGTCAAATCCCGTCCTCTTCAGACGTATTGTATACTTTAAGGGTTTAATTGCGTTGACACATTTGACAAGCAGGTAATGAGAAAGTCTTGATAGAACACACGTGGTAATGAGTTAGATGATGTGTACGACCTACTGAACAACAATGGCGTGTGCTGATGGTGGATACAGTTTTTATACACGTGATGCGATATACCGACCACAGTTCGGTGACCTATAGTTTATAGTTAAATTGCGATCACACCATTGAACATGTGTGAAAGTAGCAATAATTGGAGGAGAATTCTGAGACAGAAACCAGTCAAGGAGGCGCCCATCAACAACACTGAAAGTTACTTCTATACGAGGATGCGACAATGTGATTGCTATGAATTTGAAACGAAAATCGAACGCTTCTGCGAATGTAATGAATACGCGATAACATCAGTAATACAACTGAACGCATCTGGGTGACAATTTTAGCGAAATTTCGCGACAAATCCCAACCTTCCAAAGTGGCAGCACAGCCATTAAAAGTGGCGAGCGAATCGCAGAGCAAAGTGCAGCGACATTTTGTGTTGGAACGAATTCCATCTTTTCCTATCTACTCCATCCAATGTTCCATAATTGCGCGGGTGATCCCTGCCTCTCTGATAACTCCCAGCTGTTTATAATTACCGCGTGATTGACATTGTGTATAATGGCAGCTCGTCGTAATTGCATTCATGACACCGACCGACTCCGATGTAAATAGGTGTCGGGAGAATAGTACATCATTGTTCCGGGCCCTATTAACGTTGTTTGGAGCTCGGAGGCTTTAATATCGACCTACCACCATTTCTTAATTCACACGTCTTCAAGTCGCTGATGATATGCTATTTGTAGGACAATCGTCCCGATGATTAATATACAACGTGTATGTCTTACTGAATTCGTTACATTATCTTTTCTTTTTGAATGGTAGTTTCTCGTCTATATCGCCGAGTAATTGCATACAACACCTTGATTAATACTTGCAAATTATACATATTGAATGACTCATAGCATATCATCTGAATCTATTCAGAGATTGAACTAATCAAACATTTGATATTGTTTCTGACTCGTGTTCCACATGGCTGTAGTGCATTCAAGAAGCCGAACAGATTCTGGGGCCTTTCAAAGAACACGATGAGAAGAAGGAATCTACCAACGTTTGTGAACATTTGTATTTATCAGTTTTCTCGACAGATGTGTAAATCTATGTAAATCTCATTCGTCGATTTTTCAATGTCAATGTTTCTGAAACGATTTAACCGATTTCATCGTTGTAATTTAAGCCCTTTTTCTTTGGTTGACATCCCTCTGCGCACGCCGATGTCATGACATATTATTAGGGTATCAATGGCACGTTGGGGGTGTCGATGGCACGGCGTCGTCGGCACCTCTTGATTGTAATTACCTGTTCTTAGTCATCACATTTGATTTAAGAGGATCGTACTGTTCTTGTTTGCTCTTTTCCCCTCTGGATGACACCAAAAGTTCGAGTATTCACCGTTTTGCTCCTTATGTCAAAATTTGGAGGTAATTTGATATTTTGATTTAACGATTTGGCTAGGGAAGTCAGGATCATGCTTCTATAAGACAATTATAGACACCTGGCACAAGGATCCACTGAAGACTACTCTAAATATTAAACCACTTGATACGTAGTAGTGCAGTTGAAAGTATTGAAAATTTGGACACCATAATGACTTTGTGTTGACATTTAAAGTGACGTAAGGCAAACAAGCTTCCATACCAATATCAGGTACGGTCGGCATGTTCTGTCATACGAACGTCAGAACATCTCTCACTTTCTACTAATTTACTACTGTTAGTTTGTTATCAAGTTTTTAAATGTTTGTGGTAGATTATGGTGAAGTACCCCGGCGTCGTCGTCTGTTACAAGAATTGCTAGAAAGAAAGAAAAAACAGCTCCAACGCCATATTGTTTATCTTGTGTCTTAATTTCTAGCTAAACTTTGATGCAATGCGTGTTTTACCGCGGGGTAGGTTACCAGTATTTGTATTGCGTCCGGGTGTTACGTTAGGCAAGATGAGATTATCTCCTATAACTGTCTGCTGTAGACTGTTTATCGTGCACAGAGCAAAGGGCGTCGCTTCAAGATTGTTTGCGCAGTGATATCCTCTAGGAGATTGCGCGAGGTTACAAGTTTTATGCCGTCTGGACGTGTGGCAATCGAACTTCGCCCCGAAATGATCAGCATTTGTCAACACTCTCCCCATTTCGCATATTTACCACGCCATGTTTTAGTAAACACCGGAACCCGCGTACTGGCTGACACACGACTAATCCAAACTTACACAACATTGTCTAAAATCCCCGTGGAAACCACTCTCGTAACGCGAACATGTGCATTACACAAACAGTTTATCTCGGGATCTGTTAATTATCCTGTAATAATTTCTGAAATTAATGGGGTATAACCGAGCTTTCATTCTTCTGTTGCCAAATTTATATTCTCATTCCATGTTTAAATAATTCATGTTAAGTGTACATGAAAACCTACTCATCGTAATCTCCATTCCAAGTTCCTCCATTGAACACGTCAATAAGAAAACATGGAATATATCGATGTTTTAATACTGCTTATGCACGTCAATAATGTCTAATAGCACCGTCAATTACGCCCTGTGATAAGAGAAACAGCTTTCCTACAACCTATTCTATATTATGGAAGTGCTCTATCAGATATCGGTATTTAGTCCAGTGTATTATCCCTTCTCATAAAGGCACGGGCCCCAGATTAGGATTATGAATCGACGAACCGTATTCCACCATTTGCTCATTTCTGGCAGGGTGTTTTTGGTTGTTTGACGACTTTAAGTAGATACATCGCTTTACCGACAGTATCTAACCTATTTGTAGCACTTTAACCAACCTATCCTCCCATTCGTCCTCAAGCATACATTATCCCTCAATTAGACCCCTAAGTACCCCCATTTACAGTTACCGCCGACTAAAAGGTACACCTACTTAAATGGCTTTGGATACCAGTTTAATAATGCATGAACGTCAATCAGCTAAACCTGCGCAACTATTTTATCACTATAACATGATTAAGCCCGCTGTCGGTAATGGATTTCCTGGAGCATATATTAATATATAAGATGTTGACGTGTGTTCATATGATGGTTACAATTAACACGTTATATGGGAACTCATTTCGTGGATAAATGGGAGGACATTGACCCCTGTAGGGTGGGAGGAGGTTAGGGGGTGGGATAAGAAATACTATAATAAAATTAAGTAATATTTGTCATTGATGTCCATGTACAATACTCTCCGTATATCTCTTCATTGTCACTAGTATTGAGTTCCCCTGTTCAGGTGATGGTGGGGCTTACTGCTTTGACAGTCGCCTTCCAGCTTAGCTGATTTCGGCAGACTGGTCCCATGGGACGCATGTGTCTCACAGCACGGAGCTGGAGAGCATTGTTCAGTGCAAGGCACCATTTTATGAAGCTGTCGTATCACTAACATACCATCGTGCCCTCGTAGCGATCGAGGGCTTTCCAAAGGGTTATGGTCTCGTAGGTAGTGGATTCGAGAGTTTCACGAAAGAGCGTCCAGTTTGGAACAAATAATTGGACGAAAGTATGTTGTTCAGAACATGTCAAAGGTTCCTTCAACATCGAGCACGTATAGAGCGAAGTGTTGTTGCGCTGTTGCTTGTATTGTTTTCGCAATTATTATTGGTCACTACTTTCGGTTAAGAGCATGTTCCATTAGCGAACAGTTGGAACATAGAGTCTAAATGTCCAGTTGGAGTACTATTGTATTGTTACGGTATAATCTCTTAACCACCACGAGAGTAGCTGTGATATTTTAGTCGAAACCTTTTACCGTTTGCGTTCACGTCAGCCGGCTATCACTTTAGCACTCGCATGTTCCTGTATCTATTATTTAAACATTCTGAGGCTGATACAGACACAGAAATATTTATCTCCGCGTAGTCTTCCACTAAAAGCTTCGGAGTTTTCCGTTTATTGGTAATTCAGGTATGAACGGAATAGCGCTTTGAGCAGAGTGTAGCCACTCTCGGGGCAACAGTATCGAATCACACTTTTGCATTAATGTTGTTTGGGATAATGTTAATGGTAGACCAAATACTTTTGTATTAACCTTTTGTTGTATAAATGCCGCGGCGACTCACGTGGATGAACATTTTATCGCTCCCCACTAATATGTCTTTAATGTTTGATGAAACGATAAGAGGCGTGCGTTACAATGTCGGCATATCGCAGTTCTACCGGGCAACCAATTACATGTCTAATGTGTACTTTCACACCACCATGTTGGAGTCCTGGCGAAATCGGATTACGGAGGATTCAGATCGGGGCTGGTATTCATACCTCACCGGTCCTCAGCATGGATATACGTCGTCATATTATTTGAATTAGCTGTCCATAGCGGTGATATTAATAGTGTTCATCTTTAGCAGCTTCATTTCGGGTTGTCTTGTGATCCATCAACAAATGTACAGCATACGAGATGCGTGTCTTATCAGCCGATTAACAGCCTTTCAGCTAACAGACTAAATATTTCCCCTCTCGGCTGATCTGAACCACGATTGGATAATGGGTCCTATTCCGCTGCTATCGTTCTCTCTGTCGGAAGTACATCTAACCCGTAACATGATTTCTTAATCTGATTTAGTTTTTATTTGGTGCACTTTCCCTGTTAAGCATGTTTCCTACACTCGGTCCTTCCAAAAAGTGTTCACCGTCATGTGCAGGAATGAAATCTGACAATATCTCCACTGTTAGGAGCTTTTAACATAGCGGTATCTGTTCAACCAATCAGAAGCATGAAAGTAAGTGCTTACTTTCAGGTCCGCGCGTTTCCCTTACAGCTTGGTTAATCCTCTCTCACCGTCTGTAATGGAGTGACTTCATCTTACGTGCTACTACCTCAGACTGGACAAGCTACATAGAGATCATAGGCCCTAATTTCCTGTGTATAATGCAGTCTTTACTGTGTGCTAGATACATCAACGACATCTAATTGAAGTGGTGAAAGCCCATCCTCAGTAAGGCTTTCAGAGGACTCGTCATTAGGTTTGTGTATTTTGCAAATGTGATTATCGTGTTGGTCCATTAGATGTTACGACATCTGAGGAAGAGACATTGTACGTCGGCAAGTAGGTTTCACTTCAGTAATTAAAGACACTATTTATCCCACGCCGTCGAGAAGCCTATTACTGCAGGCCTCCTACGTACGTACGTACACGCAGACGAACCCATTCTCAGAAGACTCGTGTAATTGCGCTATGCAGTATGCGATGTTAAACTGGATGTGTATGTAACGAAATGCATTTTTTTTTTGCTATTCTGTATTGTTTTGCGAAATTGTTTCTTCATTGGCTGTGAAGCTGGCACGCTTGCTACCACTGGTATGTAGGTATTACTACGCGGCGGTAACGTCACTGACAATGTTACATACATGTGCAATACGTCATGACATCAGCACAATTGGTGACGAGTGCTGCCTGTAGTGAAGCATTACTTGCGGCAGTAAGTAATTGTGCAGAGCAGGCAATACCAGATATGCTGTTATCTGATTGGCTGTACTCTTTCCAATAGCACCACACGTGTCATGCGTTCATTCGAACGTGTCCGTGATTTACTTCTGGTACTCTGGTCACGTGATCTGGCCGTTCCTGTCACTTGTGATACCTCCTCTTTTTATGTCAGTGTGGACATTTTATTTCTAGAACAGTGAGAATGCCAGAATAAACGGCCACGACAAGAAGGAATAGCTCCAGATGAATTCCACGTTCCTATCATAGTGTATAGCCTACGTTTGTAGTCCCTTAGGATTACGAAAGTACACTGTATTGTCGGAAAACAGAGAGTTTTCTCCTGTAGTCGATATTTTGGACTGAAATTAACGTTTGACGGCCCACGTTAGTGGGAATATCGGTTCATAGTAACGTGTAATTACTGTCAGGTTCCTATCTGGAAGTGCAAGTCTTTGTCGCTATCTCTTGTTAGACTATGAATAGCATTGCCATCATTATTTCGTTTTTGCCAGACACCCGCTCTTTCTATTTCGCCATTTAAGAGCTTTCGCGATTTGACGCCATTGTTAGCACCGGAACAAATGTACATATTCCCCGCACATGGCTCAAGGATGTTATCAAAGTATATACACTGACCACTGCTCAAGATGATGGGTTACGCCCCTTCAATTTGGACCTCATATGGCAAAGAAATGGCATTCTGTGTGGCCATTTGAACCGTGATGACCCGTGCTTGGGGATTGTTCCGAGTGACAATTGCCCGATCTTTGGTCCTTTCCATTCCCCCCTTCACTTGTCTAAACCGTCGGCCCTGACCCCCGGGCGTCCATGCGAGGCTGGATATGCCCATTAACCCAGCTAATTAGTCAAGTGTCCAATACCAATTCGCTTTTTCTCTCTCCTTCCTTTTAGTCCTTATTAATTGTATTCATTGTCGTGTAATGCCACTTACTACTGTTTCTGCATTCGCATCTCTGGAGCAATGTGGGGACTGGATCCACTATCCGGAGCCGATTCCCAGGCTTGTGCTATTAATTGACTTGAAATTAGCGAGCCGGCATTTTTGTCTATGGATGTCATTTCGATGCGTCAACTCTCGACCACACGAGGATACACGAGACTTTGTTAATGGCGCCAGCGTAAAAACATTAGCCTTGTCGAGAACACCCTTTGTGCATTTATCGTTAGACTCTGGCTTTCCCCAGAAGTGCTGTGTTCTATAACCATATTTGGCTAATGCACTGATATGGATATTAACTCTCTCCGGGCTGCCTGCAGCGCGGCATCGATCCCCTTGTCAGCAATAAATGTTTGTCTGCCATCATCTATGTTTACTTAAGGGTTAATATAAACCATTTATCAAATTAACCTCTCTCGGTATTGACTGGCGATTGGGGTTAATCTCGAAGGTCCTGTTGAGCTGACGCGATAGATGATGAGATGGGGGACAGTGGCGCCCTCTGGCAGGGCGTACAAAATGGCATCAAGGCCGATAATTTTGATAACACTGGATGAATTCGTGCATAGATCCTAGTTAGCAAAACGGGCTGTGTTTTAGGAAAACTTCTCGTGGACTGTATTGTATTACGGGCGACAATGCAGGTGAATCACTCGTTTATGCAATCAAATCCAATGTTTTGCTTGGGTGAACGATTTGATCATGTGTTCCGTTCTATATGTATGGACAATGCTGATTGCTTTGCACATTAAACATATCCAATTACACGGCAGTGTTTGAGCCTGCTGGAATCAGGATTGATTATGACTTGTCTGGATCTTCCTCGTTACATTGACACTGTCCTCGGTAAGGCCTGACTATTGAGCTACAGTGTGTATTTTAAAAGACATTCTATATTATGCCGTGTGTGCATCCTCCTAAGTGTATGTTCGTTTATTTCCAGGAAATCCAGATAACCATCAACTCCCAATGAACGGAAGTCTCGTTTCCCAGGCAACCAACAATGGACCCGGAAGTGGGGGTCCAAACGGGCAAGGTGTGAAAGCATGTGGTGGATGCGGCGCGCGCATCGTGGACAGGTTCCTGTTACATGCATTGGACAGATATTGGCACACGGGGTGCTTAAAGTGTTCGTGCTGTCAAGCACAGCTGGGCGAGATCGAGACCTCATGTTTCACAAAAGCTGGAATGATACTATGTCGGAACGATTACATTCGGTGAGTCATTCTTCCATGATTTTTGTCTGTGTTCGAATCCCGAAATCCAAACTATTCTACGCTCAGGTTTCACATAATATTAACACATTCCTGCATTTAACACATTCCTGCAATTAACACATTCCTGTGAGTCAAACCCAAGTAGGATCCGAAGTTGAGGACTTCCTCAAATCCACCGTAAACATGTTCTCTGGGTTGTCGTGTAGGACTTGACCTCTGGGTTGTCTTGTAGGACATGCCCTCTGGATTGTCTTTTATAACAATGTCTGGGTTGTCGTGTAGGACATGACCTCTGGGTTGTCTTGTAGGACATGACCTCTGGATTGTCTTTTGTAACAATCTCTGGGTTGTCTTGCAGGACATGACCTCTGGGTTGTCTTGCAGGACATGACCTCTGGGTTGTCGTTTATGACATGCCCATATGCCAAGTTTCCACTATAAATGAAAATACTAAAACTAGCTTTGGGCCATATTCAATAGTTGTTAAAACAGGCAAATTGAATTGCCGTCTCAAATTGATACTAGCCTGAATGGTCAATTCATTCCATGTGTATTTTACCTGTTAATATCCTACGAGTGTTGAAGAAGTCGTATTATATGCAGCTGGAGACAGACATTAGCGCCACTCCAGTCACAGCCCCCTCTGGCGGAGTCTCCGTGCAAATACTCTCCTCTAATGGAAACCACAAACTGAGGACCTGTATTCCGCCACATACCCCATGTACCGTTTAGAACTGGCTTTCATGTGCGTTCCCCGACCAGTGCTGCCTCCTCATAATAGCGTGTATGAAAAAAGCACCTCGGGCATGAAATTAAGTAAATAAGGAGGCTGGGCTCGTCAAGACGAACTGCTTGTAACCCAAATAGTCTTCAAAGCCCAGGCATTCATTCACTGTGGCAAAAGAAGAGATAACTCATTAAGGTTAAATTTCATCTCCACCTTCAATACACTCGGCAAGGGGCCTTCACAGAAATATAATCTTTTCAACGAAGCACACTAAGTTCGCCTGGTTCAAACACTATCTCAATGCTTGCAAATGAGTCGAGGTTCTTTAGGAAACTGAAATTATTTTCTATTCACAGGGCTAAATCTGCGTCGTAATTATGTTCCTTGTCTATTGTGGGGTTGGCATGAACTGGGGTAAATTGGATGTCCCTGACTCAAACTTCCGGTAGTTCCGCAGTAAATGTAACTAGTACCACATCATGGTCCAGCAGCAATTGATACTACTATACTAGCTTCACGGCGGTACTTGGCCCGTCGTGGAATGGGTCCAACTGCGTGATATTCCTCCGTCGTTCGTTAACATATCCTCGCATTTAGGTTTACCACATGTAGGCTACGGTCACATATATACAGGTCACATGTACGGATCACAGTAAAAACATGTTAACACAGAACGTGTACTGGACAGATAAAACGAAGAGAACAATAGATGCTGGTATTCAAAATCTGTTAGATCGGATGATAGTACGTAATATGATATTTCCCCCCACATAAAAATGAAATTCAAATCAACTTCAGATTAGCATAAGTTCCTAACCAGCCTGGTAACACACACACACACACACACACACACACACACACACGCATATATATAGAGAGAAAGAAGAAGAGAAGAGGTTCCGTAATGGTTTTACTACGTGTTCATGTTAAACGCAGTTCCACGCGTGTATTTTGCGAACATTGAAGGCAGCATAGTCGTCTGTGATGAAATATTCCCGTACAAAGAACCAGGCGCTTCTGTGCTTCTGAGACCACGCTCATAGTATGTCGGACTAGCGGTCTTAAAAGATCCATTTTAACTATCGAGGCAATGAAATGAAACAATTCGTAATTGAAACGTGAGTCACGAGTCAAGGGACATGATTAATTTTGTGGAACAATGTTTACACAGCAAATATTATTGAAGAATGCTCCACGTCGCGTTTAACTTAATTTGATGTCGCTGTGTCTTTAACTATCCACGTTAATAACTTGATGGAAATCATAAATTCTATCTCGCGTTCGGTGAAAATTTAAATGAAATTGGATAGACATAAGATGTTCTGTAACGTTAATATGCTAGCGCTAACGGAAGCATGTATCAGTGTTCCCGCGGATCCTTGAAATGTCTTAAATTTAATAATCAGTTTTAAAGGCCTTGAAAGTTTTCTGTTGAATGTGTTAAAAAGGTCTTATATACTGAAAGGCGCAGGAAGCCTGCCGTGTGCTGTCATTCAACTCATCTGCGTTGTACATCTGATATAATCATTGAGAAAACAACTGTTATTCTGCTTCGACTGGTTAACTAATTGTATGTATTACATCTGCCCCTCGAAATGGTAAATATGTAACTTGCTATTTGAAGCGAACCTTCCGTACATCATCAGAATAGTTAGTGCTGCAGAAAGATGGCGTAACCTTCAAGCTGCCGTCTGTCAAACTTGCTATGATTCACAAATTGACTCACTCTAACCTATTAACCTTTTCCAGTTGTTTGTATTACCCCAGATAGCAGAGCCCATTCCAAAGTGAATGTTTACAATTCGAGTTTCCACATTGGCTAATTACCTACTTCTCCGGAGACTTAATGAGGGCAGATTGTATCTCATGTCAGAGAGGCATCGCCGGACTTAATTATCTGTCTGAAGGAACACGATGCGCGCGCATCTATCGACAAAAAAAACACACGATCTAGCGCGGATAAGTATAAACAGACAAAAATCAACTATCCTACACACACCTAATTAACTAGTATTTTATAAAAAGACATCTGTTTCAGACGGGTAATGATATCGGGAATGCATGGGACCTCTGACACGTAGCTTCTGTTAACTATAAACCACTCGTTCGTCCTTCCTGAGCACGGGCGTGAAGCTTGGCTAGACGTGTTTTTTGGTGATATGGCAACATTATGCATATTTTATTCATTCATCATAAGTAATAAGTCCAATAAACGCTGGCCTCACACTGAACCATTGTCCGAGACGTGTGTATAAGAAGTCACTTAGCACATCGGTGACGTTTTATCATCTATATTAGAGGCAGGATATTATTAGTCACATTTGACGAAATTTCCCAATGTCTGGACATAGAATGAGCCGTTATCAAAGGAAAAGCTTTAACACAAATCTCTTTGTTGATCTTAATAAATATGTAACATTTTCATTTGATTCGCGGCTCGATTACGCCAGTTATGGGACGCTGTCGGGGTGATTGAGGGTACAGATAAGAAGTATGAATTTTCATATTTTACTGCTACTGTGTAGGCATCCATTGTTGAGTAATCACCCATGTCCAATATAGGTGCCCTAGCCTGTGTATTTATACCAGAGACTGTAGTAGTAACATACCCGCCGACAAGGTGGCAGGACGCGACTAATAAAACTATTAACATTGTAATATTACATGATATTAACATTGTAATATTACATGATATTAACATTGTAATATTACATGATATTAACATTGTAATATTACATGATATCCCGACGTGGCCTGATAGTGTGGTAACATTCGAGTTCGTAGTCTGTATATTCCATGACACATACACGTACACACATAACATGCGCACTCTCTCTCACTCTCTCTGTCTCTCTGTCTCTCTCTCTGTCTCTCTCTGTCTGTCTGTCTCTCTCTCTCTCTGTCTCTCTCTCTGTCTCTGTGTCTCTCTCTGTCTCTCTCTCTGTCTGTCTCTCTCTGTGTCTCTATCTCTGTCTCTCTCTGTCTCTCTCTCTCTCTCTCTCTCTCTCTCTCTCTCTCAAAATAACATAATATAAATTTAACACCATAACAGTATTGCATTCGTACGCCTCTGGCATATGGACGCATGCTACACTATTATATTATGTTTATATGTGTTGGTAATCACGCAGGGCTGAGATTTGAAATTGCACTGATACCGAGTATCGAGCTAACTTAGCAAGTAGGCGGTAATATCATGGCTAGTAGCCAGTCCAAATAAGATGGCATTCACAGCTGATTATGCTATTGTTCTGGACGGAATATTTCTCGGGGGATAAGACACGGTGATACACTTAAGACGAGAACACTAGTGGTCTATTACCATCGTGTAATTGACAGCTTCTAAAATTACACTATATTGAAACGAGAAAATAAGCTCTGCGTGTACAATGTCTCGAATAGGAAACCCGACCACTCTGCAAATTACATTCAACGCACTGTCAATAAATTGAAAGCTTACGTTTAAATTGAAACGGTGTCAAGCGGCCTGCAATGTCAATTACCTTGTGTGCCTTCTGTAATGCCGTCGAGCAGGTGAACTGCGAAGCAAAGCCGGCGGCTAATTGCTCAGGAATGGAGAGAAAAAAGTACCTTATACATAAGCTGGTCCCTGTCTCAATTCAACTATGTAGCGAAGCGGAGCAGCGCAAATGCGGTCGGGAACCATCTCGAAGTCTTTTAGTGATGAAATCTCGTTACGTGGCAAAGTTTGGTGCTGATCGTACGAGATCTTGTACATTAACTATCGTGCGGTTCTTCATGACAGCGAATGTGACCAAGCACACACTTACATCTGTGTGTTATTTATAAGTACAATATTTCCCCCTTGATGACTAAGGTATATTGAGTAGATCTACAACAGTAGTTCATATTTATGGATTCCAGACTGAAAATTATTTTTATGCATGATACTATATTACGACGTTATTACATGGCTATATAGGGCGGGTGGTAGCGCAGTGGTTGAACAGTTGGGCCGGCTTGTCAGTACCAGCCGGTACTCGCAGGTTTACGGCAACATTCAGCGCTACGGATGTTGCGGGTTTCCTCCTGCTCTAAACTGACATGTCGTCATATAAGTGAAAGAATCTTAAACACCAATTTAAAAAATAAAATAAAATTCACAAATGGCTATATAACCGAGATGCTTTTTTGTTTGTTTTGTTTTTCAGTTTTCCAAATTATTAGAATGCAGGTCTTATTATTATATCTTATTATCTTGAATCCTATACATGCGTACATGTATATTCCTATTTTATCACGAGACAACATACATCGTTTCATTTGAATAGTTTCTTTAAATGGGCTTCTGTCAGTTAGACTATCCATAGTCTCGGAGGGTTAAAGTAAATCAATAATATATAACGTATATTGATTGATATTATATTTATATGAAAGGAGCCCCAGTTCTCCAGTAATCTAGACTTTCTTAACTGCATTAGCTGGATATTTTGAATAGAAGTATTTTGATGAGAACAAGGTGTGACACAGACTGTCTGTCAGTCTTCTTAATGCCACGTAGCATACTATGTCAAGTTGATGTTTTATTAATTAGCACAGGTATTCATTCACACGTTGTCATTGTAATGGGTTAGTGGACATTAGCCATACGAACATCCCCATAGAGAACGATGAATTCACTGCATCCATCATTTAGTGATAAAACCAGGAGGGGTGTTGCAATATCCGCTATGACAAAACACCGTTTAATCTGATACGAAATGACAAATTCCATGAATGCTTCACTTTTAGATATTCCAGATGGTCGCGGGGTACATCGCGGTACTCAGTGTACGGAATAGACCACATTGTTACATACTGTGCATTGTCAACTCCAAGATGATGCGATTGATTCTCTATGTTGAAATGCAGGATGCTGACAAATCAGATGCATCTCCAAACAAACTACTTTCATAGGTTTACACTCGAAATGCAGTCTTTGTTCTGTAGATGGCTTTCGTTTCCACTCAGAGTGTTTCCACAATGTTCCCACACTGAAGCCTTGCAAGCCAATTTCCCACTGTTGGTCAGATAACAATGTAATATTGTCGTCCGGAATGGCTTGTCCTCGAGCAGTTGGTATAACTTAATCCATCAATAGAGGCCCGTGCTTTGGTCAATGTTTCTACGATACACATTTTTACGATGAAAGTTTATGACTGTTTACAAAGAGGGTTCCCAGCTTTTATGAACAAATACCCAATCAATAGTGCAAACTTTATTTAGAAAACGCAAAGAGCTCGTTAAGTTTCCATGGTCGGACAATGCAACATAATTATGGTCATGTTCAGAATGCGAGCCTCAGCCTAACTGATGCTGATTTAGATGCCATTCCGGTCTTCAATATGAAGAAACGAGAGTTCAATCTGCTAACGAACTAGCGATAGAGACGTTTAACAAGGTTACCATTAGACGGGCATGTTCCGCGTCTAGTTTGTGTCTGTAATGCGGGAATGAAGTGCAGCGCAACCTGCTTCCTTAACTGTTCTCGGAACTAACTGTGCGAGTCTGTTTCTCGCAAAACTTGGGACGAGGCAGACGACAGTTGAGTCAATATACCGTTGATGAGTTCACATTGTCCAGAAGTGGACTGTCATTGGAGGCTGGCCGCAATATGCCGCTGTAGCCGTGAGACGCAGAGAGGGAACCGCCGAGTCCTGTTCCCGCCATTGATCTGGCCGGAGGATCACCAGCGACTGTAACTCGCCATGTTTTATGCCATTTGTACTAATTTGGACATTCTGAGAAGCATTCCTGGGGTGAAAGGTCAGCGTTTAGGATCACACAATGCCTAGGATGAATAATAGGTGTCGAGTGTATATATTCCACTACCATGTGCACGACAGTATTGGTTATTTCCATATGTGTTGGTTTCTTGTAACTACATCCGCTAAAACAATCTCACTGGCAATAAATACCTCCCTGCATACGCCACAGAGCGCAGTCAATAACCTGTTCGCTAGTCTTAGAGATGAGATCAAAGTATCTATCGCCGCGATCATCTGTTTTTACAGTAAATCGCATTACCCACGACCGTGTACTAGTATACACCAAAGTTCCAGTATGTGTCGGCCCTCGTCCTAACCTAAATTCACCCAGGTTCCTGGGCACCTCATCCTATCGTTTTTAAAAGAAATTGGTCTATATCACAAGTTTTAATCTTTCACCACTGCATACTTATTTCTATTATAATCACAATATTTATTCAATTTTAATTTCATCATTCCATTTATTCAATCATATATTCACTTTTAATCAAACTTTTCATTTTTAACCCATTTATATTGTATAGTTAATTACTTCACCGTCACGTATGGGTGAAAGATTCCCGCTGTGACGTAAAACAAAATTTCACTCACTCACTCACTCACTCACCTAAATACATAAATACTCCTATTCAAAATATCCACCATGAACAGTTAAGCAAGTTTCTGGAGAACAAGGTAAAGCGTTCCAGCGGCTTATTTCATATAAATATGATACAATGTAATGTATATTTAAATTATTTATTTTCAGCCTCTGAGATTATGGATAATCTAACCAAAATTTATACTAGAACCTAATTTATACAATTTGTCCAATTTCATCTGTATGTGATGCTTGTCTACGATTCCGAGAAGATACGTAATGGGCCCATGTACGGGATTCGAACTGCAGCATGTCGGTCACCTGTTACATCTCATCCCTCTCCGTTAGACTAAATGTGTAGATAGTCATTTGGAAAATTGAATTCTGGAGCATTAGAAAGCTGGGAATCTATTGATAAAATATGGACATATTTTCTATTTATTTAGTTTATATATTTATAAACCTCGATCTACGCGATTAAATGCATTTCCGAAACAATCCCTTCCAGTAATTTAATGGCAACAATCTATAATAAGTCCGTGTTTCGTATGAATAGCATTTAATATTATTTCAGTAACGTCGGATATTACAGCATTTGCGTGGCACAGATGTGCAATTTTCTCCCGGAAATGAATATAACGCATAATTGCTTTGAAAGTACCAGTTGATAATGCCGCTTCGCCAAATTGAAACTAAAATAGTACGTATGTTATCAGATGTCAGAGCTGTGTCGGAGATATGTGAACAATGAAACCTCCATCCAATGCGATGCCAGTCTGAAGTGCTTTATTGATGGACCAGATCGAAGCTCTTCAGCCAGAAAACCAGAGAGGGGAGAGAAATGCTTTTCTCTGATTTACAGGAAATGGGATACCCGTGTTAAATCATTTCTCCTTCCCAGTTGATGGAAAACAAATCTTTGGTCCGCCATCTTAATTCGACGGAATACATGACTTGCGTTCGATGTCGCACCGTGTGGAATTGACGGGTTCTGCGTGACCGAAACGCAATGTTAGTTTAGGCTGTATGTTTTATTACTGTTCCTTGCGGACTGTACTCAGTTTGTGTCGTTTGTACTTTGTCGATTCCGTTACATGACACGAAGATTGGATACACTTAGTGCTAACCAAATTTCTAGAGATACAGTAAATGAGTCTGGTTGTAACTACCAAGAACTCCCTTGTTATTGACGTCAGAATATACGAGCGTAGATTTTATACGAGACTTATAAAAGAAATCCTCCCCAAACCGTTTTTCCGCAACAAAGCTAGAGAAGTCTACAAGTTTACTGAACTTTCATCAAAGACTAATTTGACAATCATTCCTGGTATAAGTAATTTTACTAGTGAAGTGTTATGAACCTCAAGATATCTGGTAACTGTAACTATGAGATCTGAGCGGATGGAAAGGCTTGCTTAGCGCAATGTTATCGAGAAACACGTGTACTTTTTTTCCTAATGATATTTGGATGACATCTGAAAATATTTAAAGTTTTCTTTTCAAAGTTCCTCTCACCGTGTAGGATTCGGAAATTTAATGCAGTACCTTGTAAAATACATTAATGAGTAAGTCGCAGATTTATCCCTCAACTTCCACAATATACTTAGCAACGACGTGTAATACTCGGGCGAAGCTGTCGGTATCAAGTAGGTGGCTTTTAATTGAATTTTCTTGTTGTTCGACTTAGCAGCGCGCTTTGTACTCGAAGAGTTGTCGTGTGGAGTTTCATTTAAAATTATCTGCTTTCATGATGAATATATATAGATTAATTTGGATCATTAGAGAAGGCAACAGCTGCCTGTTCTGACCCAGAGTTGGGTTTGCTATTAAGGCAGATCCGTCAGAAGTGTGGGAGCAGAGCGTGTAAGAACTCTCGTAGGTAAGAAGGCACTCTTCTGCCTAACAAGCGACAAGGAACATGTGTTGGCCGCAGTTCGCTCGCCCCGCGACTGGGAGGAAAGCAAGAATCCCTTGATATTTGTAGGGAAGATCACCTGTAGTCTAGGAAGTAATTTGGAAAGATACAAACTCCCTCACGGAGTAATTAGCCAGTTCGCGGTAGCCAGACTGTTCTTTTCGCACAGCACGCTCCGCTCGTGAAACCTGTCGTCTGCTAGCGAGAAAACACGTCTGTTTTCTTTGACGATTCCGGTTTTAATGCAGAAGGGGGGGGGGATAAATCGAGACTCTCCGAACGGATTCGATCGTGGAGCATCAATTCGTAAAGCTTTGAGCTGGGCCCCCCCCCCCCAATTCAAAAGGCGGGGATTCCTGTGGTCGGACAGATGGAGATATGGGGAAGCAGATGACTCCAGCCCTCGACAAAGTGGCTTTGTGATTGTCGTCTGCTGCCCCCTCGCCAGCTGGCTGGTAGGGGGACAGTCAACAAGCGAGGGTAACACTTCCGCTGCCCGTCACACCCATGTGCTGTAACGAGGCTGTAACTACTCGCAGAAACATCGCAAGTTGTCAGCGCGTCCGACTGTTGCACATCAACAAGAACATGCTGACTTGACATATAGCTGGTACTCCTTCAGCTGGTACTCCTTGTGTTATATGTGCGTAGTTAACCGCTTCAGTGTCTTCATAGCTCTGCCGATCTTAATTCATAGTCCGAGGTGACATATGTGAAAGCTGTAAAAACTCGAACGCATTAGAATGTTTAATCGTAGCCTCTTGGTATTTCTTTATGAATCTTGGAGTGTGTGTAAACTGAAACAAAGTATGCTTTACGAATGGGATCATGATACATTGCATATAAGGAAGTGTACATGTTAGATATAGAGTTTTATCTAGTAAATTGTGATGTTTTAGTGATATTGAAATTATCATATATATATATATATATATATTAGTCCATCACTTTAGCTTCCTTGAAATCTATACAGATTCAACTGTTGACATCATTGAATGAACAGCAGTAGCGGAGTTACCCGAGCGTGTCCGATTACCGGGTGGGTCTGCACCCCAAAATCTGATACGTGCCCCGGCAGCTGGTGGCTGTTCTACTTGACTGGTTGTAATGCCCAACATTTAGCGCTATGTTGAATTTACTGCTCATCATTTCGTGAAGCGTGTCTAAATGGCTAGCCAATGAATGTGTTGAAAAGCCCGTGCAAATTGTAATAACACTAAAATGTGCGTATAACTTTTGGGGCTGTCATTAAAGGGTCATCATAAATTTGATTCTATAGCTTGTATATGAATAACTAGAAATGCAGACCAGATTTTGTGGCTTTATGGAACTTGTTCTTTGTTTTCGTGGACTTTTCAGGCTACACTTTGTCCTCGTCGCGGAGATGGAAATGCCATATGCTAAGCACCAAGCTACATTGAGGAAAATCTGTAAATGAAGTTAAATAAGGAAACGTTGACTTTATTTATATTAGTGCTGATGTTGTGTCTAATTAGTTACTGTAATTAAATAAATATTAATACAAATACCGCCGTCGCATTAACGTTGCTCTGCAATTACTATACATTGCCAACGGTGATTACTTGGTCTTTGTCATATTAGGATCAATGTATATCTTATCTTAATCCGAGAAGTCTTAAAGGATTATACTACCACCGAACATTGAATAGTATTCTATGTACCTTCGGTAATACGATTTGTGACAGTTCGTATGTTCTGTCTGTGTTGGGGTGGATTAACTAGAACGGTCATTATATTTCTTGTACAGTCTCGGTCACATGTATTGACAAATATCATGGAAAATTATGCTGTTGGTGACTTATGCTCTTGATGACGATTATGCTCTTGGTGATGATTATGCTCTCGGTGACGTGGTGACGATGTTGGTCTTTGTGGCGAATATACTGTTGGTGACGATTTTACTCTTAATTTGATCACTCTCTTGATGAAGGGGCGGGTGGTAGCGCAGTTGTAGAACGTTGGACTTCGGAGCAAAAGGCCCCAGGTTCAAATCCCGCCCCGGGGGCCCGGCATCAATGTCCGCGAAAGTTACCTTTCTGAAGCGATGTTGATAGGATGCGATGTCTGTAGAGTGGCAATGCAGCTATCATCCTTGGTCTTGTCAGTACCAGCCGGTGCTCGCAGGTTTACTGCAACAATCTGCGCTACGAAGGTTGCAGGTTTCCTCCTGCCCTAAACTGCCACACCGTGATATTAGTGAAATAATCTTGAAAGCGGCTCTAAACCCCAATTCAACTAGAAATCTATTTATGAAACAGAACCAATACAAATTATATTTATGTGCTTAAATGTTATCAAACTAAATGAATATTAGAAGCATGCCAATTCAAGTCCACTTCAGATGCTTCTTCACGCAGGGAAGACAACGTTTGTATTATTGCACAGGATGTTGGCTATTAGTATTTAGTACATTACCAGTATTATCTACGATAGGGTTGTATGTCCGTTTACTATGGCTCGAGTTCCTTGTAGTTTCAATTTGCAGACATGTAGGTATTGTACATAAAGAAATGCATTAAAATGTATGCACTTCTACCAGGATTGACGCTCGATGAGTTTATTATTAAATCATTAACGAGTATTTTCAATCTGAACACAACAATAGGAAAGTGTCCAATTCTTTTGATAGCGTATTGCTGCAAATAGGTTATCTTGTTTCTCGCAAATTGCTACGCTTTTCATTTTATAAACGTATTAAGACTATACTGTAATAACAAGCACAGTCTTTTATCTTGTTAATGCGTGCCCACATTGTATGTGACATTGCTTAGTTGTGTAATTGCCGCTCGCGGCTTAATCTGCTCTTTGCAAAGAGTGTTATTAAAGAACTAGATTGGTCGTGATTTGTGTACTAATATGCATTAGCATTAAATCAAGCAGTCTGTTGAGATTTCTAATCAAGGATCCCATAAGCGCATGGTCAGTGGCGAGGAATGATAAGAAGTGCATATTTCAATCACACGCGAACAGTACTTTTATGCTGTCTGTGCTGTAGAGCGATATCAAACAAGCAAATATTTCGCGGAAGGCGAGAATGTGATTAATATGAGTGTCGTAGGTTGATTTATGGTACGATTTTTCAAATTAATTTTCCTGAGAGAGGTCTGTTGTTGCAGTAAATTGAGCAGCTCGGACTAATTGTATCAGAGATTGGTTTCTCCCACCCCGGGTGATACGGGTAGCTGGATATATTAACTAGGAACGTGTCCGTGTTGCCTGGGTAGGCCAGCCTATATCCTGCCCACACGGGAATGCGAGGAAGTCGTTGCTGCGTATTCAGGTCTTTAGAGAAGTCTATCCCTTAGATTATCCTAGGAATCGGCTTCAATTATTTCCTAACTTAAAAGGATCTCCGGAAAAGTCGTACATTTCACGACGTCAGGTGTCTGTAATGGTTCTCCTATAAATTGGGATATCATTAATTACGCAGGACTAGAAGGTTGACTAATAAGACTAAATGAATCAATTTGATTTTTCCAATATCAAGCCTCTATAGGGAGGTGGCGAGTAATAAACGGAGCAAGTTGGAGGAAGTTTGGTCGACAAGGGATATTAAAGTGTGCACAAATAAAGCGCATGCTATGTCCACTGGTGTAGTTATTTTAATTAAATTTTCTTATTTATAAAGAAGGCTTTTCTGGACGACTCAGGATTCGAGAGCGTCGGAGTGAGAAGAATTATTGAGATTCGACCGTGAGGATTTCTATCCCCCGAAACCACTTGATCTAAATGGATCGGAATAGCGCGCCCGCCGCTTGCCTCTTCACATGGAACATATTAAACTATAGGAGCAGGGGAATATTTACGAACTGATTGACCTGGGTTTTTTTGGGCCTTGTCTCGTACACCAGAAGTTGACCAGCGATGGGTAATTTAGGTGGGACATTTTAGCCCCGGACTGACGAAAAGCGCGCTAAATTGAATTTCTTCTGAAGGATGGTTAAACGCTGGTCGTTTGATGACACTCACAGCAATGGAAAGCCGCGGTGAATAAGCGAGGATTAATTGAATTAATTCTCAACCAAATAGTTATTAGAACCGGCCTCAAGATTGGATGCGTGCCCTCATGACTGTTCATAGAGTTTACAAATGGCGAGCAAACAAGACGATGCAGGCCGTTTGTGGGGTAAATAAATCATTTCATTAAATTGAGCGAAGCGACCAATTAACTTGCAAAGTTCTTCAAACGTTTTCTTATCAAGGGATTCTGTTATAAAGATATACTTTACGGCTTCACCTATTTCAGTGTTATGGAGAGATTTGAAACGCCTTTGATAATCAAGCTATTAAATCCTCTTCCAAGAACAGCGAGTTTGATGTAATAACTTAGCTACAATTTAATTTCGAAGCAAATTATGTTCGACTTATCTCTTGTGGGCTGCCTTGTGACTCAGTATATTTCAATTAAGGTGATCTCATTATACCCTGTATTTATATTAATCTGCAGTATCAAATCAATGGTTTAATGTTCCCATAAGAAAACTTTAATGAACCAAATTACTTATTGTACGATTATCATACCAAATTCAATTTCATTATGTTGTAAATGGAGATATCGACATATGGATTGTTATTTATTTATTATATGTCCTAAATATTGGACATATTGTATTTTTCTCGCTTGTCTCTACTTTCCAATTGGGAAACATTGCACAAGGCGACATTAGTCCAATACTTGAAGCACAGATGTACGCTCTGAGATGTATACAAGTCTACTTCACATTCTCCATCTCCACCGGGCGTTTCCAGTCCTCTGTGAGAAGCAGAGACCAACACCGGCACCTAGGTCTGAAGGAACATTTACAAGCAGAGAGTCCTGCGTATCGACAACACTAACGAGATGTTCGCAGGGCATCTATCACCTTGACGCGAGCCCGCTAGGCTGGATAGCCTAATGTCAATTCCCACCTCACCATGCCATAATGCTAGCCTTAATTTGAAGAATCGATTGCCCAACATTTACCCCATGATTTCCCCCCTGCACCCAGGCATTTTCTCGCCCATACCCCTCCCCTCCCGTGTAGCAATCAACGGAGATCTACTCGATACACCACGGCCGAATTTGCCAGTGATCCTTAAAACGGAACGAAGGGAAAACAGTCTATTCTAGTCGCCAACCGGAGCCAGAGACTTCAAAGAATAACCAGCTAATTTAGACCTTCCTTCGACCAAGCCACCATTCTCCAAAGCAAATATTCGATGCGTTTGGATATTCCGGTGCTGTTTTCAAGTCATTAAAGAAGCAATTAGGCCTGGAACAACAGCGACTTGGCTGGTTCAATTTGTGCGGCGATTACCTCTGCTTGTTCGTAAGGGCTGCGTCCCCTTCTAATTATCTCTAATGAAGGTGGAGAAGGGGAAACTGGTGATTATCTACTGATAAGAGGAAAGCTGGTTAGCTCCGTTTCCTAATTGCCCGTGTCGCACCGACTACAAGCTGCAGGTAGTGGCGCCCAAGACGCGGCGTAGTCTCGGCACGCTGCCGTCGTAGGTACCCTCGTATAATATTGTTTGGTCGGATTGCAATTGTCTTCGTGCCGTCGGCGAATACCAGTTCCTATCTTGTCGGGTATTCTTGTACAGACAATTTCAAGAGCTTTTGTCCTATGTCTGTTCTGTAGAGTGGCAATGCAGTTATCATCCTTGGTCTGTCAGTACCAGCCGGTGCTCGCAGGTTAACTGCAACATTCAGCGCTACGGATGTTGCGGGTTTCCTCCTACCCCAAACTGACAAGCCGTGATATACGCGAAAGAATGTTGAAAGCGGCTCTAAGCCCCAATAAAAAAGACATGCAGTAAAACTAGTATTTTGTGGCATTTATTTTCACGGGCATCTTCCTATCATCCGAATCTAGGTTCATTTGAGTGACCACTTTGAATTGTTGCTGAAGTCAAGTTTATGTTTTTGTTGATCTGAGCAAGATGTTGGTACTGCTTCGTGTTTTTGGAATTATTTGGCCACTCTCTAAATACATTGTATAGGTATTCAATTGTTATATCTACGCCCGTGACGTGACGTATCCACTATAGATGTGTCTACTTCCTGGACAGTACAGTCTCCTTGGTGCGCGCTAACATCACGGGGTATCGCGGGGACCCAACACGACATACGTTTCAATTCACTAATACTTTCAGTAATATATTTGATTAAAAGGCATGCTCTAGTATGAATACTTCCTATTGTATGAATACTTCCTATTTTATTGATACTTCCTAGTGACTATCATAGAATGTCTGAGCTTTTCTTAGTCCTCCGCATCGTGAATACGTTCCAATTCCTCTCGACGTTTAAGGCAATTGCAATTTAAAAGTGGTATAGGCTATATTTTACTAATGGAATAGCTAGAATACATAATATTTCAATATTGCTATTGGTTATACAATGACCCCTCCCGTTCTCCCGTTGGATTACTCACAGCATTCATCGTCTCGCTTTGTGCTTCCATCATATCAGCCGGCCCATTAGCTGATTGTCAGAGGTTTAATCGTAATATTCAATAAAGTGCTCCCATCGATTTTTGTCCTCAAATATTATTAATTCGCTGCGACGTGCTTCCGAGCGCAGATGTTTAGAACGGGTTCGTGAAAAAAAAGAATGTATGTATACCTTCAGTTAGATTAAAAACGCAAGTTTGTACACTTATGAAATTAAAAAGTAATTTCCTTTGACCAAAGTAATGTTGTTTTGAGAATGTCTGCTCCACTATGGGATGCTATGAGTGTGCTGTATGGATGTAATTAGTAAATTGTCCCGTTATTTTAGTGATGCTGCAGACAGTATGAACATGAACTCGTCACTTACAATTAGATCAGAAAAAGAAAGAGCATTCATGCTCTTTTTCAATTCCAGTCCATTTCCTTAATTTGTCCTTCCCTTCATGGATCTATCAGTATGAAGTGAAGTTTTCAATTCCTGCTCTTTTTTCCTAATTGGGCCAAAGAATAGTCGATGACTTTACCATCCATTTCCTTTTCCAAAACAAAGCCAACTTTTCGTTTTCTCCACAGTAGCTAAATAGTCTCCAGCCCACCATTCATAGACATGTACAAGGCTACAGTTACTAACCTGCTGGGTTTGAGATTAACATAGCCTGCTCGTTATGCTACAATATTTTCCTTGTAGAAATCATATATTGAAATAATAGCCACGTTTTGTTGGACGAATCACGCCGTGCTGCGCTGAAAATTAACAATTCCTATTTTCTGTAGAGACTGTTAAAGCAAATCCGCATGGGCTGTATTGAATGAGAACGATTTACTACCTTCAGCTTCCATATCCTTCAGAGCGAATTCAGCCAAACCGATGCCTAAACCCACCTGCACAAATAAATCGTAGCTATGGGTGACTCAACCCTCCCCGTCTTGTTTACAATACTAGAAATGTTTCTTGGAACGAATGTTAATTGAACCATGTTGTTTCCCCGTTTACATAAAGCATCATCATTGTCGGCTACACCTAATTTCAGGGTATGGGACGTTTGGGACTCAAGGCTGCGTTAGGTTGTGATAGGTTTGTGCAAGTGGTCACTGGGTTTTAATTAGCAAATGAGACATCCTCTCAGTGAAGAAGTCTTGGCGTCGCCGCCACTCGTAGGGTAGCGACGGAGACAAGTATTGTTTCCCTTCAGCGAATAACTCTTTTGTGTCGCGCAATCCGAGGTGTAATGAGGTCAGGAGGGTTGTAATAGTCTCAATAGGCACCTGTTAACAAGGACTGGTCCCTTGGTGTTGAGTTAGCTGAGCTTGTACTGTGGGCGATGTAATAACAATGACCGTTACATATTCCCACCCAGTTTTACTAATTAGAACCCGAGGTAGAATCACTCCGCAGAGATCCGTGGTAACTAGCTTATCCTTCCGCAGTGAGTAACTTACTGATTATTTGTGATGTGTATTGCTTATCCTTCCGCAGTAACTCCCGTAGCTTACTGGATACTTGTGGCGTGCATCCCTTATCCTTCCGCGATGTTTAGATTACTGACTAGTTTTTTTGTAACATATACGTACACTGTTATGTCTGTCAAACAGTAATAGCACTGTTTGATGTGGCCTTTGTCTACTCGTAAATAGGCAATTACTAAATGGTATCGTATTTTGTTTGGTTACAATCAGATTTACCCATGCGAGACGCATTAATAGGGACGATATAGTCCTCGCGGTATATATGTTTATTAGTAAAGCTATGAACGCACTGTTGCGGTGTAGTTATCATCCTTGGTTTGTCAGTATCAGCAGGTGGCCACAAGGTTGATTGCAGTAGTACAGAGCTACGGGTGTTGCAGGTTTTCCACGTACACTGAAAAGCCATTACATTAGCCACGTAATCTTGAAAGTGGTTATTAACACAAAAATGAGTGTATACACAGGAATTAAAGTGCTTTTCTGCGATCTGAATCGTTTACTCGTTGCAATAATTCAGCAGGAATTATATATACTAGTAAGTAATCAAGATCATGCGATTAGAATAACTCTGGAATATGTTTTAAAATAATGAAACCAAAACATTTTCACTCTCGTATAGTGACACAAACCAAATGAACTGCTAATATTATTGTGACATAAGTCTTGTATTGTATATTATCACCCAATACTGTCTTTTCGCAGTAGATATCGCTTTCAAATAACAAGCGTTTGACCCAATTCTTGGTTTATTTGATTGTTTATTTGATTGTTCTTCCATTGTGATGCAATGATGTAGATACCGCTTGACCCAAGTATTTGATTGTTCAACCATTGCGATGTCATCACTACGATGCCACAGTGCAAATGCACAGCAGCCTAAAGATTTTATTTCACAGTAAAATCTTTATGATGTGGCATTTTTGTTCTTTAATTACTTTAAAATGCTATTTGTTCATAAATAGAATCTCAACTTCGTGTCTTGGAATATGAAATATATCAACACGAGTCATGAAAGTTATTAAATCGTATTTAATATTTTTCATGACTCGTGTTGATATATTTCATATTCCAAGACACTTGAGTGAGATTCTCTATATATAAATGTACTATTTACACTGTGTAATGACATCGGGATGATAATATCCCATATAGCTAGAAGTAATATCCGGCATTGGAGTCCCGACAGATCTGTGCAAATCCCATTACCACTTTAGTTACCTACAAAATTACCTGTAATTTACCGCCTTTCATCTGCACCGCTAAGCGTTGATGACAAGTAATAGCATCGCGTGGTTCTTCGTGAATCATACTCATACTATTTCAATTAACCCCATTTTTTTGGCATGCATCGACTATGTTTGTGGGATTAATGGATTGACATTGTTACTCGTCCAGTGTGTCGTACACCAGCCATATATAGACACCCTCAACGTGTCGTGTACCAGGTATACCTACAGTCTGTCGTGCCGTAGGTATACCATGCCGTAGTGTGTCGTGTAGTAGATATACCTACCGTTAGTCCTACGGTTTGTTATGCAGTAGATATGCCTACAGTTAGTCCTACAGTTTGTCCGTCATGCAGTAGAAACACCTACAGTTTGTCCTACAGTTTGTTATGCAGTAGATATACATACAGTTAGTCCTACAGTTTGTCATGCAGTAGATATGCCTACAGTTAGTCCTACAGTTTGTTATGCAGTAGATATGCCTACAGTTAGTCCTACAGTTTGTCCGTCATGCTGTAGATATACCTACAGTTAGTCATACAGTTTGTCCGTCATGCTGTAGATATGCCTACAGTTAGTCCTACAGTTTGTCCGTCATGCTGTAGATATGCCTACAGTTAGTCCTACAGTTTGTTATGCTGTAGATAGACATACAGTTGGTCGTGTAGCAAGTATACTTACACCTACAGTGCGTTGTGTAGCAGGTATATATATAAACTGGTGCGAGCAGTAGTACAGTGTGTGGTGTAGCAGGTACATACCGGCACCATACGTTCAGTGTGTCGTGTAGTATGTAAATATGAATAAATGTTTAAAACAGTTATTTAGGTGGGATTCTAACAAAGCAGTTTTAACAAATGTGTGTGGCCCATTGACCATGAAATATTGTCTCGGGTTATGCACCTGAACTGGTAAGAAACTTTCTCTAAATTGGCTGACACGTGTATGGGATGGTAGTTACAGGTCCTCATTAACTAGTAAAAGGGACCGTTCATTGTTCGCCCTACAATGGCAAGGTGTACACTAATAATCGTGGTTATATTCCAAGACGTTACAGTCTCCATCTTTAACGCTCTCTAATTTGGGATACATGAAAAGGCTATGTATTAAAGAATTCATTAGTCGTGTAAATAGGAAAACCTTTCGGTCACAGATGGTAGAAGTAAATTGACATTTTTTTCTTCTCACTCGCTGTGATGGTGTATTGGGCGTTCCTTCGGCTCGATGATTGACGGCTGAGAGTGTAAGTGTCAATTTATTATGCCTCGTGTACTCATCATGGTAACGTGGTAACACCTGTGCCTCGTGGTAGTTAGGCCTGATCAGTGGAGCTCGGTCAAATAGGAGCAGCCCCTTCAGACCACTACAGATTGAAAGAACGTACGACTAATGAGCGGAGTTTGGAGATGTAAAAAGTAATCCGGGTTGCACGCGGGGAAAGTTAAACGGCAAGAAATTGAAGTGGAACCCTCCAGAATGGAGATCCACTGGCGCGTAGCAATGGAACAACTGGGATATCCGCCGTGCCATTTATTATCGTCTCGTTGAGACTCATTTCAGATTTCATTGTACAAGAGAAATATGTATGCTGATCAGAGTGTTCAACCGAATTTGCAATGTTTCTGGATACAATGATGGCGACCATGTTGTCGATGATGATTGCAAGAACGACAATGTCAGCCACGACGTTAGTAATTTTAACGATGACCAACTGTCAACTGATGAGCACATCCCACGGTTCCCATACAGACGTTTTACTGATACCTGTCATAGACTGGTATTCTGACTCCACGAATACCGCCAGTAGCAGTTTGAACATGTATACAGCAAACGTGGAAATGTTCATTTCCTTGCGTTACCAGCGTGCATGTGTTTCGTTAATTGCAGTTATTTCGTGTTTATCTCGAGTCAATACGTCGTCCATATAGGGCACGATTCCTGCTCATTATCTGCCGTCGGGGTACTACGCGTAGGCCAACTGTAGTCATCCATCACTCGGAAGTTGGCGGTGACACCTTCATTACGCCAGACACCAGTCGATTAAAACCCACCTGTCAAATTATGTCGCACAATATTACCTTTTGGTTAGTTATTGCCATATCAGACACGTGCTTTCATCACTTTGCCATCGTACAGCCAATGTTCCGTTTCAGGAAGACGAGGTACCGGTAATGCTTTGCGTACATGGTGATGGTCGACATCTATTAGTTATTTAAATTCGAGAAACTAATTGATATACAGTCGGCCCCCGTATGTCCAGCCTTCAGGTATCCGGTTCCCTCGCTATCCGCGCGGTTTTTACGTAAAGTACGAGGAACTAATTGATATACATGTATATGTAACAGGGTGCCGAATCCTGCCGGTGTTCGTGAATTGACGGCGCAAACGAGTGTAGACTTCCACGATATCTTTAATGGTCGCCAGTTATTGTGGAAGTCTACACTCGTTTTCGCCGTCATTGGGCGCCA
>JAUTBT010014651.1:0-14226 GCA_032361225.1 Lepetodrilus schrolli
TAACACATCAGATGATAGTTTTTCTAAATAACAGAAGATTCTGGAGTGTTACCGCAGTCATGAGACTATTATGGTACACATTCTTGTTTATAAATGTGGTAAATGGTAATACACAGTTATTTGATTCCCTGGTTTACAGATCCGCCGACCTGATTTTATTCACTTTGGAAAATAAAAATGATTATTTTTATCATATTCCGCCATCGGTGTACTAGTCTTTAGAAAATAATAATAATTATTATTGGCGGGAAAAGTCCTAATATGTGGAGATAAAAATTTTTTTATATATTAAAGAAAATATTGAAGACCAGTGGGCTATAAGGAAAAATATAGCTTCTGGCCCAGGTAAAATACGTTGACCATGCAATATGTCAAGAAACATGATTTCAAATCAGGGTTTTTAAATTGCACTAATGTGGATAAAATATAATTTTGGACAAAATGAAAACTTATATAGTTCACACCCTTCTTATTTATTACAATCAAATAATATCTACTTTTGTATTGTTTCATAATAAGGGCGCCAGGTTTATTGAACACCAGCTGCCACATATCCTAAATATTATGCCTCCGAAATCTCTTGATTGCGATTCCGCACGGTGTGAACCGTGTGCCAATGACAGCAAAGGCCCTTTTTGACATAAATACGGTGCAATGTGGAACCCATCGCTATCACTGTATTGCAATGAAGAGCTATGCCTCATTTAAATATTAGACTGTATATAAAATATTAATAAGAAAGTATTATGAAATGAGCCTAAATTGATAAAGCTTATTTATAAACGTTTTATTCAATTTCTGATTATCATTAATATATTTTCTTTCCTAAATTAAAATAGATATCAGAAAATGTAAACATGAAGTTGCAAGGCCAAGGGAGACAATTGTTGATGTATGAAGACAACCTTTTATGCGCGTAGCGCTGTATTATTTCTACATTTCATAATAATAATAATAATAATAGTAATAATAATAGTAATACAATGTAATCACCAGATTTTATCCATAATAGGTCACGGAATTGGCCAAATATGGCCCCCGTGCACGCCACTAAATAGAACGAAAAGAGCTCATTTACTAGTTTCTTCAAAAAAGTCTGCACCCCATCTTTTTCAAATTCTAGTATTACCCCTTACCTGGTGTTCGACTTGCGATCACTTTACCCTATACCTCATCGGGGATTAATGTTATATGTTTTACGTTGAAAGAAATCTGTTCTACCTGCTATTCAAAATAAAATTGTAGAAAATCAAAATCAAAATAACACTATATATATATTCCTGGGCTTGGCCACTAGAAAGTTGTACTAGAAAGGAGTTCTACCTATGATCAGGGACCTGTTCGAGCTTTTCCTGGGTAAATGTTCACTGACGACTAAAAGTCCCAATGTATGCGTATATCATTCTTTAGATTTGATTTGCATTGAATATTTGGCTACTGCGTCATATTTACAAAACCACTGGTATACACTACTCTACGAAAGACTGAACTAACAAACTATATAGTATATGATCCAGTACTGATCACATGTAACGATACTATTAGTATTATTTCTCTCAACATTTTATCTCCGTCCCCTCTCCGTCTTGTATGAGTTAAATGTTGAATACTGAGTGAGAGTCAGGCGATTTGGAAAGAATGTTTATGTGTATGTGTGTGTGTGTGTGTGTGTGTGCGTGTGCGTGTGCGTGCGTGCGTGCAGGTGTGCCAAAAGCGTGTACGGTATTAATATTACCGTGTTTGAATGACGATCGGCACCACTAAAGTTTCTGTATAAGTGTATGTAAACATTTAACACAGCTTACTTATCTAGCTGCTTATGAAACTTCGATCAGTAACTTTGAAAATTGATACTTGACACTTAACAAAGTGTGGTCTTTTTTGTTTTTCATTCCATGAATTATTTACCGAGATAAGAGCAGTAGAACTTGAAATATATTTTTAAAAGTAAATATAAATAAAAATGATTTAACGTGGAGATTACTCCAGGCCCAACCCAATTTGCAATCGCCACTCTCTATAATCATGAGTGCACGAACGGTTACAGCTAGACCTTTCCATTTTGAGTGTTCCTCAGCGGATGCAAGAGGGTGTGAACGCATTTTCGTTGCAATTATATATCTTATTTTGTTTTCCGTGAAGATATTAATACGATCTGCACTCCTTTTAAATAGGAAATTTCATGACCCCACCAGTACTGCTTGCGATTAAGGACGTCCACAAACAAATTCATGTCATAAACATTTAGGCATAATCAGTATATCGAATATTCCAAAAGATCTTCAAGTGTTAATGGAAACTAAATAAAGTTTGAAACAAAATGCTAAATTTATATTGTTCAAAACGAGCTGAACATTATCTATAATCAAGATATTTTGGAAAAAGTGGAGATCACGCTCCCCATCACTTTTATTACTAAATTTGGAACACCTTTACGATATTTTAACAAACTGAAAAAGATATGCAGCGGAAGTGACAGTATCACTAAAAATAGAAACACGTCATCTCATGTTTTGAAGTTTTGCCGATGATGGACATTATGAATAATGTCAGTGTCACTAAATAATGTTCACAGGGATACAAAGAATTTGAAGTAACCGTGAGTAGAGGATATGGAACCCAAGCTGTTAAAACGTATTTCCCGCCCGCCTACCTGAAAGTTCGAGTCACGCGCTCCACGGGAAGTAACGAGATTGCGCATGCGCAATAATATCCAAATAAACGCCATATTCTGGTCTACAAATGAGTGAAAACGAGAATGTCAACTTTTGCAGATCAGTTTTGGGTGAGTGGCAAGCGCTTTTATCAATTATGCATACGCATGCACTATCTCTGATCATATATGTAAGAGTTGACACAGCGACATTTGGAATATGATGCGATATATCGTCTGAAACCGGGGATGAAGATGCTCTCAAGATACACCCGATAATAATTGGCAACCAACCGAAATGTTGTGATAGGATGTGCAAGGTTGCACCATAGTTTATTTGACTATTTTGATCCCATAGCTGCTGTCATACTGCTATACGGTCCAGTGACACCATAACTGACGTATCGTTGCATAGTTTACTTGTGCCTGTACAGTTAATGTGTTTTGAATGTGTACAGTTTAAGCGGAAGTAGAAAGTGGAGATCTTAAAAGTGACACACCTCCTTTGACCTGTTATGTTATGTTGGCTTATTCAAATTCATATGTATGTCATAGTCTACTGCTTTAAATAGAAAAAAAAAGATGTAAGGGATAGCTGATATATGGTAATAGCATCATACAGTTGGATTTATATTGAAATTAAATACGGAGGTGCTGAATAAGTTGATGGAAAAAAAATTATGATCGCACATTATCCTCTGCCACACATAGAATTCAGCTAACTTGTACATTATAATCTCTGAACTTTAGTCAGTGACACTGACGTAAACCATGATTTCCCCAATAAAAAATAATATTTACAGCATGCAGTGACATGTTCTTAAATTTAATGACATTGTCAAACTCCAAGTATTCCTGAAAACAATTCTAATTAACTTTAGTGCCAATGGTATTGTTCATGCAATTAAAATTATTGTGATAGTACTTACTTTAGTTTACTCCAGTTTAATGTATTAATTACTCAATATGTGTCAATTGAACAAAGATTTTGACAACAATAGTCAAAAGATCCAGGAGTAATCTATGGTTAGCCAAGCCCTGAAAGTAAACAGACCTTCATTACACATGTTACAGCTTTTTCAGCATAGAGCAGTAAGAATTGCAAATAAATGAAGATAATTATATGTTACCTGATAAAGTTTATTAATTTATCTCGTCAACATGAACATCTTTTCTATTAAATTTAGTGTTTTTGATCATATTGATTGCCAAACAATTTACTGTAGGCATTGCGAATAGCATATATGATCAAATTACTAAGATTAGGTAATATTTGTGAACATATTGTGACAAGGATAATAATTATAATACATAGCAACAGTGCTTTGAAATATGTAAATTGAAGCCTAGAATAAATTGTCATTTACATTGTAAGTTTATATTAGACAAATCATTGGTAAAGCTATTGTGCAAGTTTTATTTGGTGCAGGCAATATTTTTGTTGGGTACTTTAATCATATAGGCTACACAGTACAAAAATAAAATGCGCATCTGCCTTTATCATAGTATTAGTAAGATATAGCTTATAGTAACCAGGCGCATGTCATTGAGACCAGCTTATCTGCTTTTGACAATATTGATTCCAATCCAGATACACGTATGTATAAAGTAAAAATTATATAACCAAATTTCTTCCTTTCTTTTAAGGGAGAGAAAAACAATGGCTTTTATGTTTTATATCATAACATGAAACATGGACAGACGTCCAGCAAAGAACTTGTTGAATTCCTCAGGGAAAGGTCAGTGTCTGCAACTCTTCACATTCTCATTGTAACTTATACCAGTATATAATTTTACCATGTTTACTTTGTTGGTTTTGTAGTTTGGTATGATTATTATAAGTAATGAAATTGCTATTGGCTAAAGGTAAGCGTGACGCTACTTACTGAATGAGATGGCTACTGTAGAGACTAGATGGAGGAACTTGTGTGTATGTAATTGTTTAACACATACCGTAGACATAATAAGACATTAATAATTAGATTATTTTGTTTATTAAAGATTGCTTCATATACATACAGCAATGCTTTCCCACTGTATTGCCCATTCTGGGTCATGGTGTAATTAAAATAGTTTGATATGATTTATAAATAACTTGCAATATATGAACATGATGAAGAAGTATGTTTCTTATTATTAAATTTAAGTGTTAAATTATTAACCCTGCTGGAATGTTTGATAGTAATAATATTACTTTTTAGTGATTCTCATATATTTACATCTAAAAGCCCATAAATATAAAAGACAAATATTTGGAAGTCAACATTCAGTGATAGAAACTTACTTTTAAAACTTACTAGCCTGAATAGCAATACCCAAATGTTTACAAAAAAACTTGAATTTCTACTAGCCTGATACCTTGATCTTTGTAGATTTTGTTTCACAGAGATTCTGGCCAATATTTTATTGTAATCAATACTTGTATTTCCTTTCTCATGTTTGCTCAGTTGTCAAGTTGAGGAAAGCTACAGCAAGCTGCTTACCAAGCTTGCCCGGAGTGCCAGCAATAACTCACAAGTCGGGTAAGACCTCGTCTAGGTTTCAAATGTGTCCACCTTTCATGATGAATTATTTCACCATCTTGAGTTGTAATTTTATAGACTTGTTAGAAAATGTTCATGCTGAGTGTATTCCTTTAAGCATGGATTTGAAAAGACATGCATCATTGAATCTACTATTTCAAAAATAGACCATTGATATTCTGACATTGCAAATGAACAGTTGAAATTTGGACAACAATTCAATTGAACCAATTAAATTCTGACATTAAAATTCTGGCATTACAAATGAACCATTGAAATTCATACAGAATTGCAGTTTGAGAAGTGTGACAGTGTCACATTGGAATTTTATTAATTTCATAAAGTTTGCATTTTAATTCCAGTATTGTTAATGCCAATCACTGATTATGCCAACGATTCTAAGTGAGGACAGACATTTTTTTAAACAATCAATTGCAATTCTTACCCTCGGGCCACCTTCTTAGAGACATTCCTTTCAGGACAAACAGGGCTATTCATCTCAAATTGTATCTGACTGATAAATAATTTGCTAAAATAAGGTACACTGCCTTTATACTTGTTCATGTGCTACTATTATATTGTAATTTGTGTGTGTATGCTTATTTATTTATGTGTAAGCATGCATGTACGATTTCCACTCATTGTTGGATAATAAAGATTGCCTATATATCTATCTATCTATCAAATACATTGTTTGTGTTGCAGGACGTTTGCTCCATTCTGGCATGTGCTCAAGTCTCTGGTGGAGAAGCTGGCTAACCTTCACATGCAGCTGGTGCACACCTGGTCTGATCTCATCAAGGACATTGTCCGTTACAATGAGGAGCAGCACAAACGCCATAGATCAGTCAGTGTCACCATGTGTCCGATACTGACTCATGTCCAATATATTTATAACAAGCCATGATATAACTGAAAGAATATTGAAAGTGGATCTAAACACCAAATCTTGTGAACAAAATTAATAAGTATATTTTGGTTTTAAATTTAAGTGATATTTTTTTGAAAGTAACTATGCATTATCAAACATATGGTTCAAGATAACTCGTGACATAAATATCATATCTTACACAGTAGTGCATAACACCTGGAATGATTTTCATTGGCTGGTTACATGGCTTGCATCACAATTTTCCCACGCCTGTCATCGTGATAAACAGTTTCATTGGTTGGTACAGTCGGGGCGGAGGGGATGTACCAGTTTTCATCTGCCACTTTGACTTCCACATGCGAATGCGTTTGAGTTGTATGAATTTCCGTTCAAAAGTTGTTGGATAAAGAAATTAACACACCCGCTAGTGTGTCATAGTGATTTTACGACGCTTGTGATTCCAAAGTTAATATTTTCCTTTGGAATTAATTATTGACTTTGGAATCACTTGTGTCGTAAAATCAATATGCCACACTAGCTTGTGTATTAATCTCTATTTATGACATCATAATCTGACAACCATTATGTAGTATAGCAAAATAGAAATTGATATACAGCAAGTTCATTTGAATGCACCTGGGTAAAAAATAATTGCAACTTGGTATTTTCCTTGAACATGTCAATATTCCAACTTGTATAAATTTGAGGATGCTCATTATGTGACACATTCATTTTTATATATAATGTTTGTATTTATCTTTGCAGATGAAAGAGAAAGCGGCTCCAACACTAGAAACAGTACAAAGTATCCAACACACGACTATAGCATTACATAAGGTAGGTAAATGTGTAACACAGCTACCATACTTATAGGATTCAACCTCCATAGGATGCACTGTCATTGTGAATGATGCACTATTTTAATGCAATTATTATTATTATTATTCAAGTTTCTCAATTGGCCAAACATTTAGTTGCATCAGCACTTATTTATCAAAGGACAATTATATCTTGTGTGTTTTTAACTTTTGCAGGCCAAAGAATTATACCACACCAGATGTTTAGAATTGGAACGACTCAAAAGAGATAATGCTTCCCAGAAGGATATAGAGAAGGTATGATAACTTGTCTACACACTTTCTAGCTATAGCTTTAGAAGTCTATGTGATTAAGCCCAGAGGTTAGGCTGTATCATATTGATGTATTGTAATGTTATCTGTGGGTAAAAATCTTCTCTTTGTTCAAGGAATGTTCTATGTATTTAATTGACCAATTATTTTTTTTAAAATATTTTTTAAATTCTTAACTCATCAATTAATGGTTACTCAGTGAAATAGATGTCGTTTCTTGTGGATTAATATAATGAATATTTGTCTTAAATTTCAGGCAGAAACCAAGTATAGGAAGTCTAGTAAGTATGAGTTAATTAGAATTTATTTTTAGTCCTTGTATTGTATATATTTAACGAGTTTCTTAGTGTTTAGCAGTTATCTAGATCAAATATCCTGCTATGTGTGGTAGGGACAGATGGTCTGCCTGTATCAATACTTTACAGTTATCTCCCTTGGTTCATGCGCACCATTCATGGGTCGTGAGTTATGCCATAAGCACATCAAAACAAGATCACTGTAAGACTGACAGGCTCAATTACTCCCACATATCTCATTAGTGATCAAATTATTTACTTTCTCTATAGTGACAGTGATTGAAATTGTTGAAACATATGATAATAACATATTTTGTTATGATTGCTAATATGCTACACAGTATTTCTGAAATGTACTCTGTGTTTATGGTTAGGCTTATTTTGCTTTTTACTGTATCAATTGTAGGTGATGAATACAAGAGCTTTGTAGAAAAATATGCAAATGTCCGGAATGAATTTGAGAAGAAAATGACAAATTCATGTTGTGTAAGTAAATTTAGTGAACATTTAATACTTGACCTACTTTGAACTAAATATCTTCATGAACTCTTAACCAGATGGTACTGTGTTTTTTTAAAATTTGCCCAATCTTTGGAAAAATTGTATACTGGCTACAAAAAATACAATATCACAAGATGAAGACAAATTTAAGTTTATTTTGTCTCTATTCATCTACAACTAATGATCTGCTATTAAAAGAAGTGATTATATGTTAAATCTAGTCAATCATTTGAATTGTTACATTGCTTCTTTCAGAAATTCCAAGAATTAGAAGAAGAGCATATAAGTCAAATGAAAGATTTTATTGATACATATGCTAAAAGTTGGGAAAATGAACATGTTGTCTTAGGGCAGGTAAGTTTTGGTAACCTGGTGCTGTGTTAGCACATTATTACCAAGGTTGTGTTTCACAAAAGGGTCGTACTGTAGTCCTGGCCTAAATATAGTCTGTGCACCAAGCTTTTACTATAGCAGGAAATGACCTATATCTTGATTTACACCCAGACTACAGTTACGACCCTTTTGTGAAACGCATGCCAATTGGCTAGTGTTGTGCGGTATCTGTGTTCATAGTGGTGTTATCATCTGTGGTTTATCAGTACCAGCTCTTGCTCATTGGTATTGACATAAGGTTCTTTCACCATGAACAAAATCCTGAGATATTGCACAAGTACTGTGGACAATTATTTAAAATCACAACTTGGTCAACAGCTGGCTAACTTCAATTGCTAAACCCTTAAGCTTGTTATAGTTGTTAAACCTATTTGGGGGTTTAGGGGGTTTACCATATATCATCTTTATCTGTGGTTGGTATGTTTAGGTCGAAGGTTACAGTCATGACATGAAATTCAGTAAGTGACTTCTAAATATAATTCAATAATTTTACCTGAATTTAGTCATCGTTCTAATCATACAAAAGGAAGTTTAGTAATTTATGTTTTGAAAAAATTGTATTTGTTTTTCGATGTTTGTAAACTACTTTAGTCTTAGTATTTTCACTATTCATTAAGGCATACCAAGAGTTGAAGAGAAATTCTGATGATTTGACGATTCAGAAACTGATAGTCACCTTGATAGAACAGAAGAAAACTGGAGAAACTAAGCCAGGTAAACGTTTGATCTATTTTTTATTTTAATTTTTTTTTAAAGATAGTCATTGACCAATTTAGTTTGTTTGGATTAAAACTTTCTACTGTTAGATGCACCCAGAAATGTAAAGAAATAAGCTAAATATAAAAATGTACTCAATATCCAACTATTAGTTAATTTAATTGGTATGTTTATCACTTTCTTTAGTTTATGGGTAAATTCTTTCAGCAACATTAAGTGAACATTCACTATCTTGCTCAATGCTTCCTTGTTTAAAGGTCCTCTAGAGTTTGTTGAACCAGATTTCACATCTGTACCAAATCCTCGACCAATGTCACCCGAACCAAATGACAAGAAAGACAGTCTCACCGACAAGCAGAAACAAGGTAAGATAACTCTTGTATTTCCGTACAAATTTGCTTCATATATTCCAGTATCTAGTCAATTATAGGATTTACGTGTGGTGTTAATTCAACAGTTATCTGCTCGTTGTTCTGGTTACTCTGTAGATTGCTTCATCATTAACACTTGGCATTATATAGCCTGCTAATGTGTAGCACATTGGTGGTTAATTAATTTTTCTAACTAACTAGTAACTCGGTTACTACTGTGTAGATGGTGAATGAATGTGTTGACAGGCTTGTAATGTTATGTAGAAGGAATATCATTTATGACATTGGTGGGTATTAATCCTTTGTAAGACATGTTTCAGCATGCGATTATAGTTTTATTTGTTCAATCTTGCCCTGAAATGTGAAACAATGTCAATTGTTTATGAGATCAGAAAATGATGATTTCTCGTCGTCACTTGATCTTGTTATTGTGTTAGAGACAAATGAATTCACTTGAGATGTGCTGCTGAGTGCCATATTCCTGTGAACGATGTATTCATCTTAACCCCTCGGTTACTTTGCCAATGGGTAATTGTTTGCAGAAGATATCCTCCATGTCCTAACTAGATCTGACTGTTTTTCAAGTATATGTGGGTTTTTTTTTTAGGATACTCTGTATACAGGTATCATGTCCACATGGGGTCTCACAACTTGTGCAATGTTTTGGGTAGCAAGTTCCTAACCTAAATGTTGTTTTGAATATTTGCGAACATTTTAGTTACAACCATGCACTGCAAATCACAAAAGAAAGAACTCGCCCCTGTGTTTTATCCACATAGTCACTGTTTTATGTGAGTGTGCCTCAGATTGTTTAGAATAGCTGTCATGTATTATTTCAGATGCTGTCCTTTTGTTTTCTGGTAATGTATTGTCCTTTACATGTTTCCCGTCACTGTATATTACACATTCACCCACATCCTTCCCTTCGTTGCCCTGCCCTGTACAACCCTTTCCTATCCCTATTATCCAGCACATTGTTTTCTTGTTGATATTTCTATCTCAGCTTTTAGGCACAGCTGGCTCATGGCTCACAAAGCAATAACATCCACTTGTATAGTGCCTAAATCTAATTTAAGTGCTTTTGAGTCTCGTAACAGTAATTGGAAATGTTGAATCATTTATTATGATTTTTATGTCAGTTAGTAAAAGTTTTGGAAGTTTAATGGAACTATGAACATGATGAATACAGAAAATAAATGTCGGGGTTTATATTTGTAGCCAAATTGCGTATTATGCTTAGCCAATCAAATTGCAGTAATGAAATAAGAGTGTTAATGATTAGTGTTGATGTGAAGGTTAACACACAGGCCCTATTGTGTTATCGGCATATAATGCACGCTGTTGAAGGAATTACCCCGAGGGCAGAGATATGTCATATATCTAGACAAAAATAAACAAATAAATCAATTGTACAGTTCCAACATTTCTATGGAGGGATTTCACATTGAAGTTTCAATGAGTTACCTCCCTTTGAAATAATATATCAAACTCAAACAAAATTACACTGCCATTCATAGATATTGAAATAGGACAACTCAATTAAAAAAATAAATAATTTGTGAGCCTTGAGCCATCTTCAAAATTCACCCCAAGCACATTCATCTTATTTGCTGTCGGCACCCAAGGTTTGATATTACGTTCTCCCACCACTCTCACTTAACCGGCTGCTCTGTTTTGCAGATTCTAGTGGATCTCCCAGCCCTGTGCTGTCGGATCAGCCAGGCCCTCTCAGCCGAAGCGTCAAACTTCGAGTCTCCCGCACATGTAAATAACACAACGTACATTTCAGTCAATCAAAATGACTGTCTGTCAGTGTTGTTGTTGGCTTTCTTCTGTCTATCTTGCTGTCCAGTTTCTGCATGTAGTCTTTGACTGGGCCTTGGCATTTGTAGTTGGCGTAACCACATATTGCCACCAATATTGACACTCGCAGACAACTTGGACACTAAGTACATGTACACATTTGTATGATGGAGAGGTATTGTATGTGGTAAATGTACATTTATTATCTTAATGTAAAACCTTTTGACTCTTTTAGAAACAGCTGTCACGTGTGCTAGTGTTTAAGTTGTCTCGTGTGCACATGGAAGAAAGAAATCAGATGAAGTCACGCACTGCAGAATTTTGACCATAATGGTCCATCATACCGCAATAATTACAAGCCATTTTATAAATGAAAGAATCTTGAAAGTCGATCTAAACCCAAATTTTAAAAAATGGTCTTCCATATTACTAATACTATGTAAAACTGAGCATCCAATTTACTTAGTAAGTTCTAGTTGATTATTATTTATATATGATTTCCTGATTTCTTTGTTCTGACCCATTAATATGTTTTTTGTTTATTTCAGTTTATTCTAACATGAATTACCTTTCAGATAATAACAATAGTGCAACAACCTAATAATGTGTATCAAGTCATATTGTTATAATGGTGTTATTTTGTTATAACCATTTACAAATAATACCCATAAAACATGTACAAGTGCTAACAAAATGAGTGAAAATATAGATTCCAACCTAATATGTACAGTAGTTTACACATTTGAAGTGTAAAACCATTCCAAAATATGCAATAATTCTTGCAATTTGATTCTGATAAAGTCATACATACACCCCTGTTTGGCTGTAGGTACAAGTTGTGACCTTATTAATGAACGTGACGTCATTGATTTGGCCCTTGACTTGAAAAACATTCGGTATAAATATGAGCAAAATTGCTTTCTTAAAAGATAAATTTGTTACTAGCATGATTTTCAGCTTGTAGAAAAAACTGCAAACCCTGGAAATCACGTAATATAGTATTACGGTAATATGGTATTACGGTAAATATAGAAAGCAAAATAATGGTAGTTGGTGAACTTTGGTGATGTTTTGACTTCTTCAATGTGTCTCTAAATGTTAGCATGGTCATGGTAATAACTCCCTGATTTATGCCTAGGAAATATCACGATTATTGTATGTAGTAATTACACAAAATTAACTGCAACCATTTTAACATTGCACATGATTGCCATAATGACTAAAAGATTGTTGTAAGTTGCATGTCACATGTACACTTGACTGCTCCATAGTGACTCATTTGCACATTTATGTGACTAAGAAGTTACTTACAACTGTTGCATGTTGCACACACATGTGACTGCGACTCTGGCTTTTTGACTTAATTCTGTGCATAAGAATTGCATGTTGCATACATGTACATGTTTGACTGATACTGACTGATATTGACTGATATTGACTGTGGCATCTTCAGTTTGACTGTGTACATGTGCGACTGGTGCTGTGAGTGGTTAACAGTTGCATGCTGTATACACATGTGACTGCCATGTTGACTGCTTGATGTCAATATGTGTGTCTTAAGTAACAATTGTGTATACCTACTGTTTAATGCCTACATATGACTCAGTAACAGTTGCATGTTGTATACATGATCATGTGTACCTACTGTTTAATGCCTACATGTTACAAAGTAACTATTTGCATGTTGTATTGACTGCTATTCCAATGGGGTTCACCGCACAAAATGTCTCCACCAGGTGGTGCCGGTGCGTTATTGGAGCACCAGTTTTCACGCTGCGATTTACGAGTCTCTAGACCGTGCCCAGTCTTGCATCCAGATTTGGATAAAACATTTATTGTCGTGTTCCAGGATGTAGATATAGAAACGACGGACAAGGTAGGCTTTTAACTGCACGAAACTCCACGTTTTGTATGAAGCCGCCATAGTGACTTAGCATCAAGTAGGACCAGTTACGTACGTGCGCCACCTAGCGGATTTCTCAGCGGTGAACCCCATTGATTGACATCAATACGTGACTAATGCTTGCATGTTGGGAGCATCTTGGTGTAGTGAATGTCTATGTATGTTGTAGCTCGCGGTTGTTGTATCTAGCTATTGTAGCATTGGCTAGTGTAGATAGCACCATATATATGCACCAAGGTCTGCTATAGTATCACTGTTTCAAGGGAAGTTCTCTCAATTTATTTTCATTACATGCCCCCAAAGAAACATTTATTGTTTTACATTTAATAGCTCTGTGCTATGGTTAAATAGAATATGTTCATATAATTGTGTTGCTTGAAGTTTACCTGTTGAGATTGGTAATTATGTAACCTGTAATTTTATTGAAATATATTTGCACTTAAGCAGGAAGTTTGCTTGAAATGTTGTTTGAAATATTGTATTACATACACAGTGTCAGGCCATCAGTACAAAGAGAACCTCCCTTTGATCTGTGACGTAGGAATGGGTAGTTCCACTAACTTGTAACATTGTCAAACGTGTATGAAATAGAATTCTGATAACATTGTACCGTATTCTCAGTCAGGAAAGGATTCTCATTAGTACACGTGTTGATGTTGAAGAACAATATTTCGTTGAGTCCATATTTACATGTAGGATGTTAATGTTGATGGTATATCCAGTTGTTAGTTATACTTAGGTATCACTGATTTATTCATGTATTGGCTGTATATTTATGGTCCTGCAAATTTTTCCAGGGTTTTTGAAATCAAAGACAAAAAAGAAAGATAAGAAAAAGAAGAAAAAAGACAAAGATGATAAAGACACGGAATCTATGTGAGTCTTTACATGAAATCTGCAATCATGGTTATGTTGTAATGTATTGTTGTGCATCCATGTGTTAGCCTCTGTAATGTCTATATAACAAGAAGAGCATTCACTGTGTTAGTCTCTGTAATGTCTATATAACAAGAAGAGCATTCACTGTGTTAGTCTCTGTAATGTCTATATAACAAGAAGAGCATTC
>JAUTBT010014662.1:0-22839 GCA_032361225.1 Lepetodrilus schrolli
AGTAAAATCTTTATGATGTGGCATTTTTCTTCTTTAATGACTTTAAAATGATATTTGGTGATAAATAGAATCTCACCGTCGTGTCTTGGAATATCAAATATATGTCAACACTCGTCGATGAAAGTTATTAAATCCGAGGCAAAACCTCGGATTTAATAACTTTCAAGACTTGTGTTGATATATTTGATATTCCAAGACACTTGGGTGAGCTTCTCTATATATCGTGAAACACTAACAATGTCTTCTCAAAGAAACTATAATCCTAATCTGGTAACATATCTATATTACGCCTTCCAACATTGCATCGGTGCCAACTATGAACGTGCTAGTCTTCCTGCAATACCCAGACATACATTACATCCCATGTTCTATGGTAATAATTATGTAGTATGTTAGAAAACGTCTGGTGAAGACACCTTGTGCCTATCTGACAGCCTCACATTGACGTCTTTACCACATTAGCCGAGAAAAGCAATATATGTGCAATTGGCGGACAATGACTTCTCTAACCTTTCACGACTTCTATTCTTCAACACTGTTCAACACATTCGCGAATTAACTGATAACCGTAAATACACACATAAAAAACGCATGCAGTAGCGCACGTGACAGAGGCCTGGACACGATGTATGATAACACGTAGTACAGCCTCCCACCACCGGTTCCCAGATTGGTAATTAATATATCTGCTAGACTGTTGCATTTAACAGGTGTGCGTGTTTCTGGTAAGAAATCCATCAACTATATTACATTAGCGTACGTCGCCATGCAGAGAAATTGGCTCATGCCCCTTCTTGAAGCATTACCCTTAATCCATAATCCGATTTACTATGATTAAATCCAGTCTCACTGACAGTTATCTAATAATGAGGCGAACTGGGTGCTGGCTAATCAGTGTTTTACATCGCAGAGTCGGCCTGAAAACGTCAGTCTAGTGTCCGCTGTAAGTAGCAGATGTATGGTAACGTGGAGCTCTTGTCTATCTGATGACATTTGCATTGAAGCCACACATTGCGTTACTTCATTCTAGAATACGAGAACATTCGGTGCAAACTACTAAACACAAAAATAAAGTTGATAACGAAATTAAGTTCCCGATTTCATAAACGATGCAGAGGTAATCCCGAATCCTGACAGAATTCAAATCAGATTCTCTTCAATTCACTTTGGATTTTTTCTTTTAAAAAAAGTGAAATCTTTGCTAAGTATTACCATATCAAATCGATTGACTGTCATAACAGCGAATATAGCACAAGCAATTTCCCATATGTTGATGGTTCCTTACCACCCAGAGGCATCATAATCAGTATGTACCATACACGTTGGATCTAACACTCACATCCACGAATCCGATTTAATACGGTGTTTCTAGACTGAATAGTTTCTCTTATTTCCTTGACATGATCACCATTCTATAGTAAGTACGACACACGATACACGAGACACAAAACACGAGACATGATAAGACATGGTACATGGATGTAAGAAGACTCTACAGGTTATCATGATCTCTCTCTCTCTGTGTATGTGTGTGTGTGTGTGTGTGTGTGTGTGTGTGTGTGTCTGTGTGTGTGTGTGTGTGTGTGTGTGTTAGAGGAGAGGAAATCATGCACACATTATTTGAATAATTTCAAATTGAATATTGAAAGCTATATCTGTTTTTGTATCTTTTATTTCGAATACAATTAAATAAAATATACGTTGATAAATACATGTATGTCTGTTTACAAGGCAAGGTACCACCTTACCACAGGTAAAAGTCTGATGATACTTAGAATTCCTCTTCGTGTCATGCGATTTCAAATGTATAAATACTCTCGAACATAAAAAAACACACACAAAAACAACGCAACTAATGACACTCATAATAGGGCAATTAGGACAGTAGGACGTATGAACTGGTAGTTTAAAACGAAACTTGAAGTATTGATTAATCTAACAATACAGCGACTAATGCAGTACGGTTATTACGACATAGAACTGCTACTCCGGGACGCCATTTGTTATAGCTGTTTACGACGTTTCAATTGAAAGTTATTAAAAAACACTCATTTTCCCCTAACAGGGGCGCATGTCTGTTTCAACAATTGGTTTAATTTTTGTGTGTGTATAATTGAATTAATTCCATTACGTAATAATTTGTTTAATTCGACAATAGTTCACTGTAAATGATGGCGTAAAAAAGTTCACCACGTGCAGAACTAATAACAATAATAGCATCTAAGTGATTATGAACAACGAACTAACTCAACCAACTGTAAAAATTAAGTGGGAGATAAAAATGAGACATTTTTAACAAACGTGGTTCAGCTTTTACAACCTGCTGCGACAACGCAACAAAATCAGTTAGAAAATCTCCATCGACAGACCGAGTATCTAACCTGTTGAAAGCTAGCTACATTGGCACGTGACTGGCACGCGAGCAAACGAGACTTAATATCGTTCTCCAGTCAACCGAGACTTTACGAGATTATTTTTGTCATGTCAGATTGCAACGAAAGGTCATTGAGTCGATGGCATTTGAAAGGACATCGTTTATTTATTATATTTCCTACCTACAGGCTATTTCGTCCAATGCTGCGCGATTTTGACCTATTGAGGGATTGATAGCTTGAGTGGCCACCTTAGCGTAGCAATACAATATCTTGGCTTAAAAGGTCTTGGTATTTCTCAAATATGTTAGATTCGAGCAGGTGTGGGGAGTTTACAATTGCAGACCGGGTGTGGAGTTTTCCATAAATGGGACGTTTTAAGGAGTGCGCATGCGTAAGGTTAATAATTGAGAACTCACATAGCTTATTGTGTTGATAAACATAATAAGCGAACAATAATACTTTTCATAGACCCCCGAAAAAGTGAATTACACATGCCAGCGTTATATATGACAATGTACATAATTTTGAATTTAACCGCTGGGACGCAGGCGTACTTGTGTATCTCTTTGTTAACATGAGAAAGCATCTTACAACAATTGGAAACTATTTTATATTTTAATGATTCTGACCAACATTTTTCTCCACATTCAAAAGTATAGTTTGCGTGATTGGTTTATGTTAACTTTGATTCAAGAACGGATAGGCAGATGCTTGGTATAATAATATAAATTGTCATAAATCTATAAAGTATTATCTCATTTTCATGAACGTTTCCTTCAGCGTTAATAACACGAAATACAGCAGGCTGAACACGAGAAAATAGAAACTGAGAGATTTAACTTTTGTACAATACATTCCCATTGGAACAGAAAGAAATTGTTGATTACAAAATAGATACCTTAACAGAAACCTCAATGTGCATTCACTTGTAATATAATATAGCTTTGCACTGATGATATCGACTCATTTATTATTACTTTAATAATAGCTTACGAAAACGCAATAACAAACTGGATTTGGGAGAATGAAACCTTAGCTGGAATGTTTCAGTATGATGGCCTTCCAACAACATCTGCACGTCATCATTGTAACGTACACTCATATCTACACTTGTTTCATTTCCATTGATCATGTTTTAAATAAAGGCAATTCAATATTAAATTAAACTGTCTACTAACGTCTCAGTAGTTATGTCCATCGCTTTAACATCTATTTACCCCATTTGAACTTAAAGGAATTGCCAATTCAACAGAAATATAATTAAAATCGAAAATCAGTAAGCATAGAATTATACTGAAAATTATATATTGGTGTCAAATTTCGAACATTGTTGTCTGTGATTAGGTAAAATCATATTTCAATCAGCTGACAGATCCTATCATAATAATAATATACCCCCTAAACCCCATGTCCATCTACCCCTTGAGGGAAACTTCAGATAAGACGCTCGCGTGGCGTTCACCTGGAAAATCTAACACACGAACCGCTCCCTTTGTCCCTCGGCTTTACCTGAACCGAATTTCTGACCCCTATTGTCCCATCAAACCCCCCTTCCAAGGAGCTCAAATAGCGCGGCACGCGACTTAATAGTTGCGTGGCCCACCCCAAAGAGATCCCTTTCACCGTCTATAAAGCTCGTCCACACGACTAGGTCGGGAAACTGTCCTCTAATAGCAGCCGTACCGATTACCTCCCCAGATGGCGCTACGACTGGATGTCCGGGGAACGAGAGATAGCCACGTGATTGTCTGTGGGAGGACTGTCTACTGAAGATGCGCTTGTTGCTATACTAAAGTGGGCAGGTGCAAAGGGACCAATCCTGTTGATTTTAACCGCTGCGCGCTCTTAGATGTTTGAATTTAATGATTTCTTTGGAGCTGCAGTGTACTGTTTATAATGGTCGTTTATAATGAAGAAAATTGAACTAAATTTATTACTGTCGATAACGAATATTATTATTTATTTTACTGCGTATAAGATTTCAATTGTCTACCGGAACACAATTCAGAATACATATTCGAAACAAAACCACTGGTCCGTGTGTCAAGGTGGGTCCACACATTAGTATTTGTATGTCGACATGTGCATTCCCTGAACATAAAGGTGAGATAAACGGAAGGAACACACCTGCTTCAGGAAAATTATATTTGAATAGACCAGTAAACGTACATTATATACGATAATGGACATGATGGAAGTTAACGAAATAACGAGGCAACAATGATCAAATGTCTGTTTGTCTGGCTCGTTATCTCCACCCAGTGAGCGGTACCTCTGACACACTCTGACACATTATGACACACTCTAACACACTCTGACGCGCTCTGACTGACACACTCTGATACACTCTGACAATACCTTGATCTTAGGTACCATGAGGTTATGTCTCCATTGAAGTAACATATATTTAGGTCAATACTGGTATTCAATATGATATCCGCCGATGTATTTGTACAATCAGACCAGACAATGCACAGTATATGGCCTCTGATACCATCATGTGCCGGTCCATGTGTGTGGTTTTTCCTTAGTTTATCCTATTTCATACTCAATTGTTAAACTTTGCAAATACTAGCACATTTGTATTATTACTATTATTATTATTAGTAGTAGTATCAGTATCCATAGTATCCGTATTATTATTATTATTATTATTATTATTAGTAGTAGTAGTAGTACGTGTATGACCATGACACATGCACTGCACATGTACATACGTCTACCGGTATTGTCGAAGGTTTATTGTAATAATTAAAACATGTCTAAAGGTCCATTCACACCAGAATCGAACTATTTATCGCCGCGATAATCAGTGGCGAGGACAAAAGGATAGCAACTGATTCTTTTCGAATTTCGCTTTTGGTGTGCAAGCATGTAGATAAGTTATCAGGTTCTATCTCAGTTTGGCGCCGCGAAATTCGCCTCTGGTATGCAAGGACCATTATATAAAAATATAGAATAATGTCCTAACGTACTTTCATGGGTGATTTGATAGCAATGCCTGTTTGTAGTGAAGTAGATGGTCAGCGTCATTTTGTACAGAAGACATACCGAAAAGATTTCATATTCTCATGTGTGTCAATTTTGGTCGGATTAATTTCGACAAAGAAATATGCAAATAAACTGAACAAAAGAAACTTTAACTTTGAAATCTGGAACATAAAATTATACACAAAGCCTGTCATCATTCTGAGGGCACCTTAATTTTACGCTCGGATAAAGTTTTCAATATTTCAATTTGTGACATGGTCTCAAAACCATAGTCCTCGCCTTACTGACCACAGGCTGACCACAGGTGACCACTGCTGGGTCATCGTCTCAGGACACTGTGACACTGCGAGGTTATTGCACATACATTACTCAAATCATAACGAGACGTCCCACAGTAGAAGGTCAGGGGTCATCGGACACCTCCGGACACCTGCCGAGGTCAGGAACGACGAGTCCTTAATTAAACCGACCATCTTGACGTCACCGAACGGTCAGTGTCCGCACGCGCATCCACGTCCATGGGAATGTCTTTAATAGACAAGTAATGACAAAATTGCATCTTATGATTACCAAGCCAGAATTAAATCACGGAGTCAGTTCAGGAGAAGACAAAACCGTTCCGTAATGTTGTCTGTCCCAGGAACTCGTCAGATCAGCAGGTGGCTGATTGAGGGACAGTTGGTATATGAAGTAACGTTAGAAGGATTCCCAGCAGGGTACGGGCTTATTATAGCATCGCAGCAAGTTAAATCTATACATTTCACTCATTACGGTGATTATCTGATTTGTAGTGAAAATTGAATGATTTGCATGATGCAATAGATTACTCCGTCTGTCAGATGTCGCTATTGTCATGTGGTACGGCTTGTCCGAGAACCGTAAATAAATATAATTATCCTCCGGTTTAGAATAGATAACAGCTATCGACAGAGAATCCTAACTAGATGAATGATTTTGGAGGATGTTTTGTTCATTTCGAATTCGTACGTGTCTTACGAGCAAGATGAGCAACGTTCATAACAAAAAAACACGGCAAGATTCGCGGGCCATTTTAATGCATAATTCCATCTGTCTGTCTATCTGCATATGTCTACTTATCCATTCTCTAAACTAACCATATATTATAACTCCATATGTAAGAATGGCATTATATTTTATAGTATAGGCCTAGTCAGCGAAATAAATTAAGGACCGTCAGATATTTTGTGGGGAAGTTTTCCACCAAATTTTGGAACTTCGCTTGAAGAATATGGTGCCATTCGTCTTCCAATGTATCTACAAGTTCTTGAATAGTACCTGGAACCTGTATATGTTTGGGCATTCTTCATTATTAAAATAATATAGACCTAACTTAATCTGTTCAAAAAAGCTACAGGCCCTTAATTAATGTTGTTGAGTATAGTTGTAACTAGTGATACAACCTGGTTATATTAATAATAATAATAATAATAATATTAATAGCAATAATAATAATAATTGGTTGATTAATATGATGTAGTGTTGGTAGTCAATTGTATGATATAATGTAGATGTACTATTCAAACCAACAGTCAAAGGGATACGACATTTTGGCTTTGATGCAAATGTGAGAGCTTTAGTGATCAGGCTGATAATCTAAGTTGTAATTCCCCATCTTACCTTAAAGAAAGCATAACATTGCTAGGGACATTTTAATTACTATCATTTCATGCTGGCAGGTTGATCATCGTGTTTATGCTATCTTCCCTGCCTTTCGATGATAATAATAATTAAACATACAAAAGGGAAGTATGAGAATGTTTCAGGATTTCTCGGAATGCGACGCCACTGTCTGGACGACCATTCAGCCTTGTCAGAGGGTAGTCTGACGTATAGTCGCATACCCAGTGCAAGTTACTAGGGTCGACTATATATCATATTATATGATCGCGTAGTATACTTAAAAAACACTAGCTTTGTGTTGTGACTCAATCATGAGAGTGCGGTTACATAGTTATCACCAAGTTGGGTGGATGTAGAACACAAATTGAGGTATTTAACATTACATATAACATTTTGTTTTGTGGTTAAAAGAAATGCTATGCTTGTGGTAATACCACACGTGTTTAACAGAAGTGATTACTTCATGACGATACTAGAGTAAGCAAAGACATCTAATATTGATTTAAGTTTAATAAATGTATTATATTTCTAACATGCATCATTGTCGTGAGATACACATTGACGTGTGTCAATTCTTTGTTTCAAATTTTCAAATGTTCTTTTCAGTAACCAAGGGTTTGGTCGAATGAATTCGGAATTCCGATACTATCAGAAATCAAACCATTCATCCAGTGTTAATTTTCATCTCATTGAAATTAAAATTAAAACATTTGAACTTGAACTTGAACTTGTCACTTAAATCTTTCACCAGCCATGTAAAGCGAGCTAAGTTCCCATGGTCTATGACATTTGAAGACTTGTCAAAGATGCCACTAGTTAGAGGGCTTTCAAATTCTCCTTAATAAGAGCCAAATGTACGTGTTCGCGAAATCAACGCTCTCAACGTCCACTCTATTACATTGTACTGCAATGGGATTAATGATACGGTTTCAACTCTCGGACACTGACCACTGGTCATCGGTGTCCGTGCAACACGGGAGGGTCAGTCCTGGTCAGACAGGTGGTCGGTCTCAACAGATAGCCTCACATAATGACGGCGATCTTCTCCAAACATACACATTATCTCCAACTATTTCTGGCAGTGCAAGACAATGGCGGCTTCTGGCGCCTCTCTGCATGGGCATGGCTCTTGTATCGTCTACAGTAAATCGGTGCTAAAATTCAATGCAGCAAAATTCACATTAAACTTCGAGATGAATGTGAGATTTAATTTCGGAGGGGAGTTGTCGGATTGTGTAATGGTACTCTTGAGGATCAAAGCATTTAATTTTAGGATCTCACAGGTGACTGTTGCTGCCTGGTATCATGCAAATGAGTGCTTGTTAGGTTTAAATTTGACTGAGATTGAATTCTTTTGAAATATGAAGGCGCCAAATGTTTAACAACGAACCAGGGATTCATTCGTCTTTGTATAATTACTCTCTTATCAAGAAAACAACACGAGATAAGACATGTCTTATTAAACACAAGGGACATTTACTTTACAACTTACAATGTAAATGACCCAATTAAATACTTAATTCAAATATATTACATGTACAGTATATCACTAAAATAACGACAAATTCAATACTCAATTATGGTGATATGAATTTTAAAAATCCATTTAAAGATTGTATCCTCTCTTGTATAAACCATTTTCGCACTCTATTTGCTTTGAATATTTCATACTTAAGTATGTTATTCCAGTTAAACTTTGAATCGAATACTGTTCCGAGATATGTTATATATCTGTATTGTTGATGGTGATTACATATAAAACTGGTATATTCTACCGAAAGTCAGTACTAACAATTGCCCTGTAGGTTTGTCCTCTTGCATTCAGTAATTCATCTTAGTTTCCAATTTTCGAATCTGTTAAAATCATACCATATATGTATTTCACAATGTGGGTACATGTACATAAGTAGATTTACTTAATACAAACGTTTTTTTATTGGCTTTATGTCATAGAATACATGTTCTTTTGGTCATCATTGGATGCGGGCAACAAAGGAGTGTCATAACTATATTAACTAAGATATTCCACACTACTACGTGATGGAGTTGACGTAAATTCGACGTGGTATTTTATAATATCGAGTGATGTGCCGCGCAGTGAACATGTCTGTACAGACGGGTGACTCGCGCTACAATAGAACTGAAATTAAATTACACTTTCCAAAGACATTTTCCTCAGCGAATCCACCATTGAGTTCCGCCATGGAGGTTTCAGTGCCGCAATATCACATTATAGAGCGATCGGTTGCGTTGGCATTAATAAGGGGGGTGGGGGTGGGGGGGGGGGGAAGGGCTATGCAACTAGCTCGGTGTTCTTAGGCAGTGTGTGACGGGGGAGGTTTTAATATGACATTCTCATGTTCACGAATGTATGACGATATTAACAGTATTCTCCGTCCTGAATAAAATGTCTATGATTTAAAAGAAAGTATACGTTCCTGTTGATCAGATATGCAGATTACAGAAATTTGAGCATAATTTAAATTTTAGGAGGAGCATGTGAAATATCAATATCCGGTTTCCAACACCTCGCTCCAATCACATAAAGACAGAAAGCTGACACGTCGAACGTACAACGACTGTATGTCTATCCTTGTTTTGCATCAATCTCAATTTAACCTATCTACTCTCAATTCGATCCAATTGCAAACATTAGCACAAAGTGACTGTTCATGTTGTGAATCTACGCGGATCAAGGCCTGGAATGTAGCCGAGTGAGATGAATATATGGCAACAGAAGCGCTGTCTCGGAATCATTCGCTACTTAATTAGTGGTAAATACTGAACATTCCGATTTTATTGGACATTTCTATTCTGTACATTCTACTGAAGGTTTACAGAGCAATGAACAGGGATATGCCTTGGTCAAACATGGACAGGGAAATATAGCTCTTGGATCATGGTTCATTAGCATCTGGGTCTTATGGGACGTTTATCACAGAGCATATAAGACCTATGCCATCTTTGAACGCATATCAGAGTATCTGGTACCCAAGGAACACTAATATGGGTCCATGGCCCCAAAAGAACGTGTGTCTTCGCTATCATAATTATTCTATCATTATTCAATATCAACGTGCAGTCATTGTGGACGTTTGTATGTAAAGCATAATGATGTTTAACGAGTCGTGAAGAATATCATTGTGCAAGATGATTATAAATAATAATAATAATAATAATAAATTATGTATTTATATAGCGCTACTAATTCAGATATAGTCCCTGCTCAAGAGCGCTAAGTCATATATTATTTTGAAGAGGATGGCTTTCAGAATGGATTTCAAAGTATTGACGTCATCAGAAATTCGGGCATCAGATGGTAGAGCATTCCACAGGACAGCGCCTGCTTTCCTGAAGGTTCTGTCACCGTATGCTGGCCTGCGGGTTGATGGCATCACTAGCTGTAATTTGTAAGCAGATCTCAGTATACGCTCAGGTCTGTAAAGAGCAATGAGGTCTTATATGTAGACCGGAATCAGGCCATGTAGCGATTTGTAGACGAATGCTAGCAGTTTGAAAACAATTCTCTGTCTGATTGGAAGCCAGTGCAACTCTTTGAGTACAGGTGTGTTAAGTGCTTGCGCATACGTGTGTGCGTAATGAGCCTGGCAGCTGCATTCTGTACACGTTGTAATTTTTCCAGATGGTGTTGCTGGATGCCATGCAGAAGGCTGTTGCAGTAGTCTAATCGTGATGTAAGAAATGCATGGATAAGACATTTGATGGATGCTTTGTCTACATATCTGTTGATCTGACTGATATTCCTGATTTGGTAGTATGTATTTCTACATATATTGCTGTCGAAAATCACACCTAGATTTCGGCCGCGCGAGTTCACCTATTTTCAGGTCAGGGACTAATGATGAGTATCTCGGTTTTAACATCATTTACTTTGAGAAAGTTACTAGTCATCCAACATTTGATGTCATCAATGTAGTGTTTGACTGTTGAAAGTACCAATGACAGATGATGTGATCAATTGTCGAAATCCAATATAGAGCTATGTGTCATCGGCATATAGGTGAAAGCCGAGGTTATGGTCTCTTGCTATATCTCCAACAGGCAAGATGTAAATGGTGAACAGTATTGGGCCGAGGACAGATCCTTGTGGCACACCAAACTTTGATTCACTCTTTTTCGATCTTACTCCATCGATGACAACAGACTGATAGTGTCCTGATAAATATTATGCAAACCATGCTAAGACATCTCCGGTAACACCCACCCGTGACTTGACAGTTGGCAGTAGAATAGAATGATTGATGATGTCGAAAGCTGCCGAAAGATCCAGAAGTACAAGTATTTCTGCTCCATCAGAGTCGACAGCATGGAGGAGGTAATTCTGCACACGCAGTAAGGCTGTTTCCGTACTGTGACCGGTCTTGTATGCTGATTGCATAATCTCTCCTAGATTGTTATCACACATATGCTTATGAAGACTTGATGCAACTGCTCGCTCAATCAGCTTCGAGATGAAAGGAATGTTTGACACTGGTCGATGGTTCTTGAGGACTTCTGGGTCTAATGTTTACTTCTTGAGAAGAGGTGTTATCAGAGCTTCTTTCAGCGATACAGAAACCTCGCATTGGATTAGTGACTGATTTACGATTGAGGTTATAGTTGGTAGAAGATCACTTTGGCAGGTTTTCAGTAGCCATGTTGGGCAGGGATCTAGAGCACATGATTTCGTAGGCCTTTTTGTCATCAGCTTGGCAACTTCTTCTCCACTTGCTGGTGAAAGACATGCCAAGTGCTCGAGCGGCCTGACCGCGAGTTCACAAGACGCTTCACAAGATGTAAGATTGTCAATTGATGCCGTTAGGATATTGCGGATGTTCAGGGTCTTACTTGTGAAGAAGTTGATGAATGTGTTGGCCGGCTTCTCAGTTGTTGTATGAGAGGGGAGGGTGCTTTGCTTTTTATTGAAGAGCAGTGTACTTCCTATTTGGAATACTTTCTTCTGATCTTAAGCATAATTTATTTTGGTTGTAAAATAATGTTTCTTTGCTTCTTCAATGAGCCTGTTTACCGTCTTTCGTTGTGCTGCATGCATCCGGCGATGGACGGGTAACTTAGTCCTACGCATCTGTGTCTCCAACTTGCGGCGCACATGTTTTGCAGATCGAATATCGTCGTTGTACCAAGCGGACAGTCACTTTACATATTTCAGAGGAACGTGTTTCTCTATTGCATCGTTGAGAGCGCAGTTATACAACTTGACTGTATCGGACACTGTGTCTTGTTCCAGAGTGTTCAGGGATGCTTTCACATCTGAAGCAAAAGACGGTAAATTGATATCCTTCCACTTTCTACACTTATTTTTAAATTATTTTTTTTAGCTCTCATTGTATTTTCTATACTGGTTGAGAATACATGATATTGAACTGTATGATCTGACTGCATACTTAAGTTTTGCAGACAAGATCTCAAAAGAAGAAGGTTCCAAATGTCTGAGCAGTGAGCACTGAATAGACTCCTTGTGGCCAATAGCACAGTCACCACCACGTTTATCAATAATCAACACAGAATACACTATATGCGACTGAACATTCAGAAAATCGTTCCGTACATCCCAATGTTAGAACGGATCCATATGCTGCCTATATTTCAAAGTTAGAACTGGTCCATACTAGTATGCTGCCTAGTATATGTCAACGTTAGAACGGGTCCATATGATGCCTACATGTCAAGATTAGAACGGGTCCGTTTGCTCCCTATAATTATGTCAACGTTAGAAAGGGCCGATATGATGCCTAAATATCAAGGTTCGAATGGGGCCATACGCTGCCTACATATCCAGGTTCGAATGGGTTCATATGTTGCCTACATATCAAGGTTCGAATGGGTCCATATGATATCTACATGTCAAGGTTTGAACGGGTCCATATCCATGCGCTGCCACAGGTGACCGAGAAGCTAAAACCGATTTGAGAAACGGTCGTCGGTTTGGGATGGATAGTCTGAGAGGGAAAAGGTGACAGCGTCCATCAATCACTGGAGGACAGGAGGGATGTACGTGGATCTGATATCTTGCACCTAGCGCCACCTATTGGTAAATAATGACCACCTGATATTTCCATAGAATAAACCTTAACCAAACACTGTGATTTGCAGGACAGAATAATACGGACAATCGGAACGTGCTTCAGTATTGAGAGTAAGGCTGTAGTATGAGATACAACTAATATCAAAGTAGGACACTGAGGGAGATGATATAAATTACATGGATTAATTACAATTATATTTGATCTGTTTTATTAGCATGTGATGTATAGGTTAATTACTGAATAACTAGAAGTACGTGGCACAATGCCGCATACATTGCACCTGTGCACCGTACGAAACACGTGACATACGATACTGCTGCTGATGAATATGAATATGACGATATGATGGTAATAATGATGATGATGGTGATGATGATGGTGATAATGACGATGATGATTATGAAGCATACTGTAAAAGAAGAATAGTAAAAATAAGTAAGAGTAAGAGTAAGAATACTACTACTAATAATAATACGAGAAAGTAAGTGGAAAAATTAGTAAGAGTAAAATTAGAAAAGCAAATTCCAACAAAAAAGCCCCCACATAAACATGAAACCAGAAGCTATATTTCAAACAAAGCTTCAAATGTCAATCTATAAAATACCACGTTCTCCTCTAGTTTGAACACGTGACGGCTTTGTCTCTAAACGGTGTCCTCTCGCTTAGGAAACACATTTAAGACAGGCCATGGTGACACATCTTTTCTTCAACTGCAATTAAAATACAAATGATTTTAAGACAGCGATGACGTCACGGTCCTGTGGGAATAGACGGGGAGCCTGTCAAACTGATCCCGTCACGTGATGTAATCATCTGTGGACATTGTCATGCGATAAGCGGCATCAAGATTGAATCTACCAGCTAATGTCTGTATCTAGTGAAACACGGTTACCAGCCAATTATTGCATGTGTTAATGCATGATGACGTTAGGTGTACGTATGCACGTTCACGTGGATTGGTTTGAAGTCACATTATGACACATATGACATGTACACGTACATGTACGTCAAGATTCAAATAGTTAGCACTATTTATTTCCGTGGGTACAGATTACGGTATTTAACAATACACCTCATCATAAGTTAAGCGCCACTAAAATCACATCCCATTTTCTGTGGGGATGTTTGGGACATCCTGGGTCGGAATATCAGGCGTCGAGAACCCCAGTTCAAACTCTGGCACATATAGAAGCTGCACTGCATGAGGAGTGGAACCATTTCCACCCAAATAACCTTCCGACGACTTGTCCTCAATATGCGATGCAGGGTTCAAGCAGTAATCAATGTCCATGGTGCTTACACACTCTACTGAGTTTGTATCTGGCAATAACAACTGTCATGCTTAATGCTAAAGGAAGTACACATGGTAATACAACTGATATAATATAATATGAACAGAACAGTGTCTGGAGGTGGACGCCACTATCAGACATGCCTTCTTCTGGTATCACAGGTTCTTGACAAGCACATGCCCAAGCTCTTGTATATAAGAATGGAAATTGATACACATACACATAATGGCATGAAGTAATAATTCCATTGACACCAATATTTACATGATATAGTGACAATTATCTATAATGGCAACGTGTTTCACAATTGTATGACGATATCCCTGACCTTTCACAAAGCTGTTTGAAAATAAAGTTTTGAGAAATATCGATAAAAACGGTTGTCGGTTCTGAGATTTGTTTCTTGTAAATAAAAAACCGTTCACCATCATAAGCATGTCATCAATGGGACGTATATTCCCTGCTTCGGTATACATGCATATCAGTCTTTGATGTTCTGTGTACATTACTGTGTGTTGAGAAGACCCCTCACACGTCTAGCAGGGATCGTGGCGGTGCCATATGTCTCCGTCGTAAGATGTGTAATTAAGACAGCTCGGTGTGAGGGGAGACCCAGCAGTTATATAATCATATCCCGGGGGGACAGGGGATCCATGTGTTAGTAGGCGTGGTCGGATACGACCCGTGCGCGAGGGTCACGAGACCGGGGTGATTTTCTGTCCCCTGTCAACCCATAATCAGACCCCTAACAATTGAAGAAGAGGAATACAACGTATCTTCTATGACATATATACAAATTCCTTCAGAATACGATTTTCAAACGTGGTTGTAAATAAATAAATAGCAGCTAATATAAGAAAAGCTACATAGGTCGACATCAAAGGAATGCGAAACTACGGCGCGGAGATCTCAGTCAGCCAGTTTCAGGCGACTACTTAGCAAGATTTGGGTAAAGCAACGCGAGATCTAATTACTGTCAGCGTCTGTGTTTCCCTTCTCCCTGGCGAACCGGAAGTAAGCAGTGTTTCCCGGGACCCCTACTTCCGTCAGACTGAGATCGACGATCTCCACGACCCGACAAGAACTTGTAGGAGGCGACTCGAATTTCGGAAATCAATCGCGAGCAGGAAATTTTGTTTTCACGGCCAGAACAAAAGTTCTAATGTCTTGGTGTAGATTTACATTCACATCAATCCCAGTTAGTCTGACCCGAATGTTTAAGTATTGACCCACGAAAAGTAGGTTGTTGCTTTATACCACTGGGTATAGATGTAGGTAATTGACTTTCACTAGTTTGATGGTTTGTGTTATCTATTATTCTTCATGGTTCTTCACTAATAAAAAGCAGACATTATACATTTTGGATGTCTTCGATACTGCAACTTGGGACGGTTAATATTTTAACATAGGTCAAATGTATCAGCAGTGTTAACTGCCTTCACACAAGGCTTACCTATTAATAAAATGTTACCTGTAAAACAACATTTGGATTGATTGGGGTGCACGAGTACAAATAGCACCGGTGGTTATGCTTCCAACACTACCAATTAACCTATTTTACATGGCTGTAATGTGCGTTGCTGCTCTATTGAACGTCACTGCCAGAGCTCTCTGTACGTATGAATGAACACGACAACGACGGAGTAGGGAGGGTATTGATTCATGGACGCAAAATCGTACTTCAGCTCTCGAGCAAAGGGGTTGGATTCTTCCTTCAACAGGTCATTTAATGACGTACAGATTGGTGTCCTTAATGGTACGGTTCTTCACTGTGTACATATCTGTACATAACTGACACTTCCGAACTTTGCCATGCCATCGATTCCAATGTTTCTACATTAACGCACGTCATTGGCTCTGGTGCATATCTTCTTAAAAAGGAATTCTCATCATAGAGAATGTATACTTGAATGAATATATTCTTTAACTAACTTTCTTCTTTGAATAAATGTACGCCTTCAATGAACGTATGCCTTCGTGAAACCAATGTCTTTAATAGCCAATTCCTCGAATACGCTTGAATAAAGGTATACAAAGAATACGCTAATGCCTTCAATAAATGAATGGCTTGAACAAATGCCAAACAATAAAATCACGTACTGGATGCATTCTATTAGGTATCAGACTGTTTCTCAAGGACATTCTAGTTAAATTAAATATATTCTACAATGTGAATGCTTCAGTAAAGATAGTATAAGCCTCGGCATTAAGGTTTAATGAGAATAAACGTTTGCTAATGTCTGTCTGGGTAAATAACTTTCGCATGACCAGACATCAGTAGTATATTTGTTATTATGAAGGCAGCGAACTATGATTGTAAATTGTCTAAAGCCTAATAAAAGTATTTACACAAAAGATGATACTATAACTTAAAAAGATTTATTAACTGACTATTGCTTCCATAAGTAGGACTGCAAGCATTTATATACATCTCGAAACATAACTGTATAGGTTTCTAATTATCTCAGCTATGTACTATCCCATCCACACATTCTCCCTTTTGTATGGTGATAAATAAATAAGTCACATGTTCATCCGTATCAGTTACAAACGCATACACACTGTTTTAAAATGTCTTGTCAAACATTTTTCTCTCTCGAGTAAGATCTCTCTCCCTGAATGTGAAGGCATTGTTCCCAGCTAATTAACATTATCAATCGCTGAATCAGTAACGCTGCAATTGTACGGACCGGGGCGGATATCCCCGAGGCCTTACGGAAATGCCCGACCATACTGTGTCCCGTGAGTCACGACGGCATTGTCGCGCGTGAGAAATAAGCAAGTCTCGTGAGTCATGTACATTGCATGCACGCGACAGTCACTCAAACGTGAAACTGGCGAGTGTCGTCCTCGCCCGAGGCGATATCTCTGGGAGGACCGATGTCCTGCCTAATGCGATAGCACAAATTACTCATTAAGCCGTCCCAGTCTCTTCCCTGTTGGTGTTCATACTCCCTCTTTCAGCCAACCATCATTTCAAATACCAATTCCAGTAAAGAAAAGTCTTCAAAATGTTGTTTAAAAAAGCTCATGTTCATAGTTACGTAATACTTGTATTGGAAAATAAAATTATTATTATTATAATTCTGTTTTTCGTCTAGATCTTAAAAGTAGCCAAATGTGTATAAATATGTAGGAGAAGATAGCACTATACTTTAATAGACAGGTATAAGATTATATTTTAAAAAAAAGAATATCAATGCATTAATCGCTATTAAAGAATTTACAGAGATCGCGAGCTTCATTACGCGTGGGCTTATTTGACTGTTTACAATTCTATTCATTAATAGTAAACAATGCAAATAACGGGCAAAATACAATCGAATACTTACATTAAGCACACTGAACACTTCGCAAATTATGGTTTGAACCTAAATAAAAACGCTTTTCGGATATTATGCGTGCCTTCCCTTGAAGACGTTTCAAAAAGTTTCGGGAACTGGTCAAGTTCTTTCAGGCCTAGAAACTTATTAATTTTAAGACGTTCCAACATTGAATGCATGGCGGATGATGCAGAAGTCCATATACTAGCTTTCCGTCAGCATTAGCATTGTATATATATCCAAACAATATTTATGACCCAGGTTTATTTAATATTTTTCATTATTTGTCATTAATGCATGCTGCCATATTATCGTTTCAAAATTAGCTGACAATAGAAAACAGTCGTAGTTTGTGCTCTGTGACAATCAAATAAAGGCTTACTATCAGCTTACTATCAGCTTACTATTGTCTAACAATATTGAATAATTAAGAAATATTAAAATCTTTCATACGCAACCATCATATATAATTCTACAATTATCACATTAGCAGTGCAATAGACCCATGCTATAAATATAAATATTTTCACTAGTGCAATAACACAATGTATTTTTATAACTGTATTCATTAGAGCTTCTTCTTAGGACTTTATTTGTAGAATATAAAGTTAAAGGATTTTTTTTCAATTAAATATGCAAACACATTTATTAATATTTACACACTTACTTGGAACTATATTTTGTCTGCGTGCTTTAACCCAGTTCCCAAGACATTTGCCTATATAGTGTTTGTGACTGAAATCGATATTACAATAGTTTTTACAATTACAATTGCACCAAAGGATATGTCTGGCCCCGAGATTACGAAATGTTCTGACTCAAACTTTCAACTCAAAGTGTTGTTCACAAATTCCATATACAATTTGAGCTTGTGCATGAAATCGTACTCGAGAAGTTTCGTGATCTCGGAGCCTGACCTCAGATGTCCATATTGCATCATATGCAGAGATTCTTCTTTTTTTAGATTTATCTGTCCTTGTAATTTCACTTGTTCCAAGATGCATGTACTAGTATCTGATTTACACCATACAGCGTACCATAACACCGATCTCCTGCCAACCATCCTCCTGATACCGGGTCACACACTGTGGTAGAGCTTGTCACTACGGAATTGGCAGGACACGTGTACGTCACAGTGTCTCCAGAGTTACTCCCCGTGGATGTGATCGTGGCGTCACCTGTGTCCAATGGCGGGCCGCAGTCAACTGAGAACAATAAATTGCCGAATTTCTTTAGAAAAAAAAAAGCTTTCAAAACTTATCCTGGCCATGTATGTATGTTACTAATATAACGACATACAATTTTTAACACATTTGGAAAACGAAAGGTGCTATAGACGTCTGTTAGCTGTTGCCATAGTCAAAACAATAGACAATTTACCATTTTCTGTACAAATTGTAATTGTGTGGTAGCTGAACTGAGACCTTAATTAAGTGAAGTGGTTAACTATGATTGGCACGCCAATCTATCTATATATGTAAGAATACAGTACTGGGAGCCAAAGTGTGTCATACGTAGTAGAATTTCAAATTACGTGAATAAATTATTACACCAAATGATTTGGAGGGAAATCTATTGAAGTTCAAGAAAATATAACACATGAGATAATGTCTTTTTGTGGTTTAGATTGTATACCGCATTGAAGTACAAACTATGGAATTGTTTCGTATATAACATGATGTCTAACTTATGTGTTTTTTACTTAATCCAAGTACAAATTAAATGCAAAATAATAATAATAATAATATAATTGCTTGTTATATATCAAATTATAAATATCTATTTAGTACATTTGTATTTTGTTAAACAGAAATATGCCAATATGTGTTGGACACCGTTACGCATGTTTAACTCTGTCACAGAAAGTACAACACACCAATATGTAACTGTATATAGACATCATTTATGGTAATTTTACAGAAAACTGTATTCATATTATTAAGTTCTTGGATTGTTTCACAGCAATCTATATCAAAAGTACTTTCACAAGAATGTATGCCTAATATAATGCGTGTATCACGGACACCACAACCGAAATGTACACGACATCTGTGATGAGTGTTCATTGTACGAATTGGTAAACTGACCTGCAATCACATCATCCACAACTGTCATACTAATTAATTATACTTAATTATTAAAGTTCAAAATGGAACATCAAACGAGATCCTGGCATAGATAAACGTGGTTCATCAAGAACTATACAAATGTCTTCAAAAGCAACAAACATTGAGGAACATTCAACAAATTTAATGATTTTGTTTTTAACCCCACAATGAAGTGATCTCTTCTGGCATTCTTTAATAAATGAAGAAGAAAAAAGGATTTTGGTCAATTACATTATAAGGCTGGTTGCTATAACAGGAGGGTGGGGTGTGTGTGTGTGTGGGGGGGGTGCTTATCATGGAATTGAGGGTACACTGTACTTTTCATTTTTAATGGAAATATAGCATTGATGTTATTCGCACGCGATGCGTCTTAAATATATACTCTTTGACTAATTCACATCATAAAAGTTCACGTTTAAGTATGAGAACAATAAAAGTATGAGTAGCTACCTTAACACATCGCTCGTAACGTCGTCTCGACGACCTGGACACGGTTAGATCTGCCATTGGAATCACAAGATTACCTCTTTTTACCCGGATGTAGCGTCTATTTTTAGCACTACACGATGCACTTTCGGACAGAAAATCATTCGTGGATTTCTCAATTTATGAACGATATTGGTCGTAACGGTTTGGACACGTCAACGGATCACACTTCTTAAATCTGTTTTATTCATCGACAAGAGCTTTTGAGATATCCACATTTCTATTTTAAAGTCCAGTATGACAAAATGAGTCTACAAAACTTACGAAACGTTCAACTTGCTACTGGTTTCGAACACCAACTCGATATGTTGATATGTTTAAAGCAAGTTTTTATAAATATCACGTGTTTTGTTCCTAATATGTATACAACATAATTACAGTTTGTTACAAGCTATGATAAACCACAAATATCAACGATAAATACACAATCTTGACACAAACATACATCCATGAAGGATGTTACAATTCACAGTGTAATTCGGCTCATCATTTAAGATTCATATAGCTAAAATTGTAATTCATTAATTTAATCTAATTTTTTTTTGTGTTGTACTATTTCGTTAGACTACTAAATAACACATCCAACAAACACACTGGCAGTGAAGTTAATATACCTTTTTTTATGACAATTTGAAGGCAACAGCATACAATACACCCAGTACTGTATTCTTACAACTAACATCATGAAATATTCACTCGAGGTATAGATATTGCTTGATATTATTAGATGATCATTAGAGGATTGCCTAACAATTCAATAAGCCAGTTTTTCCGCATTCGCTGTACACGGAAACAAAATGTAAATTTCAATATCTTTCCTTCAGATGGATCTGAAATTGTCCTTGTTTATAACTAAGAGAATGCTCAGAGGTATGCGTAATTAATTTCCCTGGCAAGGAAACAAAAAGGAAACTTACGTGCGCACACTGGTAAAGTGCCACTGTACTGTTCGCCTGCGCATGTCCGTGTTAGATCTCCAGACAATAAGTAATAGTTATCTATGCATCTGTACACTACTGTCTCGTTGTCTGGAAATGTCCTGTAACTGTTAGCAACAGGAGGCGGCTCACCACATTGATTGAACGGTACTTCTGAAAGAAAATACGTAGGAAGCGTTGTCACAGTCGGAAGACCATCGTGTCATATCACCCATCTCCCCCAGGGGCTATATTGAAATTTAAGAAAGGTAATTCTATCCCATTTCTGGTCAGGTTTAAATCTGATATTCCTCTCTAATGCGTAATATAATTCAACAACTGTTTACATTCTCTTTGTAATTGTCCGCCAGCAGCCCATTTCTGTAATCTACGGTAATAGAAAAGGACGAATGTGTATGGAATGGTGCGAGAGGTATCAAATGTTTAAACTACGGAAAACTTGCATCTATTATAACATGTTCGAATGATTACTGCAGCACAGCGGAAACGACGTGATAATGTTCCAATTTGCGTTGCCAGTTATCCCTTATCCTCTGAAACGTTTGATCAGTGTCTACTTAACCTCCATTAATGGCCTTAAGTGCTTATATAGAAAGTCCTTGTGAGGTTATTCAAAATAATTATAGATTAAACAGTTCAAACAGGAGAGACGAGCCTGGGCTGGAATATTGTGTGTTCAACTAATATAGTATGCAATATAGTATCACCGTGAAAGTACCTACGAGCTTGGGTTCGTGGAAAGGGGAGATGCATTGCTTGAGAATTGAAATGCAAATTGATTTCTCATGATTGTTATAAAACTTAGCTTTCTTTCAATGTTATCTTGATTAATCAAATGTATAATATATTATATGTATCATTTGTCGAGGAGCAGTATAAAAATAAGATGCACAGCTTCATTACCAATCCTCATTCATTTTCATTTGAATAGAAATATGTTTAAACCAGTTAAGATATAATACAAGTGTTATTGGTTGAAAATTTACCAGCAATAAATGACATGTTCATAATTAACATAAGAAATAGTTACAAATTTGATCTAATCAACTCTCTGTGAAACAAACACATAGGAGTTTTGTGCGAATCTTGGGAAAGCATCTATCGTGCATTGTTTTTAAAGGTGAAGGTGGTAGAATATTTTTAATTTGTGATTTTCCAGACTGCCATTATGGATTATGGCCCGTTTAGTTGTATAATATCTCTACAGTAAATAACTTTATCAATAAACTGCAGTAATGAACATGTTCGTAAATGTTATATATTTTAGAAACGTTGCTTTTCATGTACAGTGTATCAACTACTAGAGTATTAATTAAACAAAAACGTCTTTTAAAAATGTATCCGAGTCAGACAACGGATTTTGATAACTTTGTTGACTCGCATAATATACATGCTGGTAGTACCGTTTAATTAGTCATGTGTTAAATTTGATCAAATCTTACACCCGATGTATATATAGAGAATCTCGCCATCGTGTCTTAGAATATCAAATATATCAACACGTCGTGAAATTTATTAAATACGAGGCTTTGCCGAGGATTTAATAACTTTCATCGACGAATGTTGATATATTTGATATTCCAAGACACGAGGGTGAGATTCTATTTATCACCAAATATCATTTTAAAGTCATTAAAG
>JAUTBT010014673.1:0-18204 GCA_032361225.1 Lepetodrilus schrolli
ACTATAAGAATGAACTCACAGCCCCTCTATGAACTATAAGAATGAACTCACAGCCCCTCTATGAACTATAAGAATGAACTCACAGCCCCTCTATGAACTATAAGAATGATCTCACAGCCCCTCTATGAACTATAATAATGATCTCACTGCCCCTATATGAACTATACAAATTAGCTCACAGCCCCTCTATGAACATAATATACTGTACGAATGAACTCACAGCCCCTCTATGCAAATACTGTATGATGGGAACAACCTGACAGCACCTCTCCCCCACAGTAGCTGAGGCCTTGTGGAAAACAGGAAGCATCGTAAAGCAGCCTGCTACCACCACCACAACCACCAATTCCGACTGCAGATAAATTGTGACATAAGCAAGCTGTCAGTTGTGTCAGATCTCAGTGAGTGTGTTCCTGTGGCATGTTTCCTTCTATTTGGCCCCACGTAGCACCACCATATAGCACCACCGCAGCTGTGAGAGGGGTTCCATGTCATATCTCCCCCAAACATTATCGCGTTACTAAACCAACTTGGCTACCGTTACACAAATACATTTCCAGAATTACTTACCAAGAATTCCTCCAATTTCATCTGTGCTGTTAAGCAATTTCAGCCAATTTTTAAAACTCCTTCTCAGTCTGTCAGAGTTATCAGCCTTGGCACTGTGAGATTGGGATTTGTTATGTCATGTATTTGTCAGGGGGTTCAGATGTAATCAGGTAGCTATGAACATACCAGTGGTATATGGGAGGACATTGATTTGATGAGCCCATGGCACTATGGGTGTGGGTAGAGTGTTAGGCCAGCTTGATTTTAATTGCTCCTATTTCTATGGTATGATTGTCTACAAATAAATTAATACATATTTATAAGGAATTTTTGTCATTTCTATTTTTTAAAATTATTATTTACAAATAAATTTATAAAAATAAGTCAGGAATTTGGTATGGTTTGATTTTAGTATACATAATTGCAAATAATTCCTTGTTTTAATCAGGAATTTGGGCAATTTTTTGTTTTATAAGGCATTTTTGGTGAATAATAGTTCTGATAGAAATATTAGTAGGAAAATCGAACCATTGTTCATTGTAATTCTGTCAATCAAGCAATTTTGTTTTGTTAAGATATATTCATACAGTATCATTGAAAGGTCTTAATTACCATTGCTACAGAAATCATCCACGAAATAATTCAATTTATTAAATATTCCTAATAAAAATGTATGAAAGAAGCAATAAAGAACACAAACATATGCCGCACATATTGTAGAAAATAACCCTAAATTGGCAATTTATTAACCAGTAATGAAGCCTATGAGTGGAACAGGTGCTGCTGGTGTATTGTTGTAATATTTGGTATCTCTGTGTGGCATGGACAAGAGTGTTTGTACGTAGATGGTGACTGGCGTGTAATGGCATATTAGCATCACTTCCCCCTCCCTCCTTGATCCCCTCCCTCCCTGGTAAGACCTGTCAGGGGGGGACAGGTCTTATCATCCACTTGGTGTTAGTCCATCCTTACCTTAACACAGGGACTATATAATGAGCTGCAAACCTGACTGCCAAGTATATATAACATGTGTCTCTCTTTCTATCTTTTTCTTCTCTCTCTATTTCCCTCCTTTCTTTCTCTCTCTCTCTCCCTCTCTCTTTCTCTATCTTTACCTCTCTCTCTCTCCCCCTGCTCTCTCTTTCTCTCTCTCCTTCCCCTGCTCTCTTTCTCCTCCTTCCCCTGCTCTCTCTCCTTCCCCTGCTCCCTCTATCCTTCTCCTGCTCTCTCTCTCCTTCCCCTGCTCTCTCTCTCCTTCCCATGCTCTCTCTCCTTCCCCTGCTCTCTCCCCCTCTCTCTCTCCTTCCCCTGCTCTCTCGCCTTCCCTGTTCTCTCTCTCCTTCCCTGCTCTCTCTCCCCCCTCCCCCTGCTGTCAACACATTAAGCAGGTAAATCTAATAATGTAATCATCCACTTTCTACAACATGGTGTTTCTCACAGATGGTTGGCAATTCTATTGCTTATATTAAGAGATGTCAAACCTTTCACCATGATATATGTTTCCTTCATATTTATTGAGATATCATGAAAATGGCCCTACTCTCTATATATACAGTATTTCATATACATTATAAAATAAAATTGTGAGAATGACAATTATTATTTTTCTCAGTAACATTGTGACTTTTCAGATTTGTTTAATTCTAGATCTAGTATTTCATGGACGAATTAGCTTTTCAAAATGCATCATCGTGTAACTAACTACAATTAAATTAAAAGATATCAGTATCTAAATTCAAATTACCAAAGTTAAAAGATGATTCATCTCCACGGATTTCAAACGAAATATTTTGTGTGTTCATTTAAAAGCTTGTGCTGCATTTAGTATAAAGCGCGGAAGTGAAGACATCTGTTATGATGAGTCTGACATTTGACAGCTACCAGCTACAGTAACAGACCTTCTTCAAATCAAAACAAATTCCCTCTTTCAATTATCCAGGGGAATATTCCCATTGAGAATTGGCTATCCCAGAGGTGTGCTCCTTTTAGATGATATTTTGTTCCCCAATTGCCACCCAGCCTACTCCACCATCAGACGGAGTGTTGTTCTTCACATGTGGGCGTGGATTAATATGTTGTTGTAGGAAATATGTGGAGTGGTGGAGCGGTATCCTCGTTCCATCGGTCTGCGGAGACGTGTGACACCTGTGGATGTGGTGGTGGTGGTGGGATTGAGGATATTGGTCGATTGTGGCATGATTGGGGTATGTATGGGTGGGTTATAGGTGGATTGGTGGATTTATGTCCACAGAGTAAATGCATCTCGTGCACAAATAATAGTAACAATTATTAGTATTATATATGGGCATGGGTGGGTTGACTGATTGGGGTATGGGTAGGTTTGTTTATTATTATTAGGTTTGTTGATTAAAGTATGGGTAGTTTGATTGCGGTATGGGTGGGTTTGGTGGGTTGGTTGATTGTTGGTAACAGTGCAGCTGTGTTGGTTGATTGGGGTATGGTTGTGTTGATTGATTGGAGGCAACAGTATGATTGTGTCGGTTGATTGGGGTATGGATGAGCTGATGGTCAGCATGGATGGATCAGGCTAGTACACAGATTGGAAGGATTGATGTATGGGTGGGTTGGTTACTGTTCAGGAAAGATATATTGGTTGATTGATTTTGGTATTTGTGGATTGACTAAAAGGTGAAATAGATGGTTTATTTACTGGGTTGATTGGTGTGTGACCATGGTTGCTTGGCAGATTATTAGTTATAATAAAGCTTTACTGTCTTTAAAGGAATTTGTTTGCAAAATAAGAACATTGCTTGGGTAATGGATACATTTTTAGATGATTGGTGAATTTTAAGGGTACAAAATCCTTGGTGAGGAGTCATAACTGGTGTATCTAGCAGGTGGGGGAATTCTGCCATTTTTATTTTTTATTTTTTGATCATAGAATTGGAATTAATGATAATGTTACAGGCATAACTCTTAATGGGTAATAACATCCACCATAAGAACTAGCTGTGCATAAGTGTTGCCGAGTGTTTGACATTATGTCATGTTATCAGCAGTTATCAGCAGCAACCATCCTTCAGACATCACACTCCAAACATATGTTCAGCAAAAATAAAACGGTTATCAAAATTTATTGCATAAACAGCATATTAAATGTACATGATTCATCTCAAATGTTTTCATCACATAGTAACCTCCCCGACCTTCATACATTTGTGAATGAAAAAATAATCTTCTCAATATTCTCAGATCGCACCTGCTATGTGATAAATCTCGCTCAAATTAATTGGTGCCATTTTTCAAAACAATTTTATACGAGAGATATGTTTCCTTATAACCCGGGCAAGACAACGGAGACACCTTGACAGTGATAGTCTAATATACTGAGATATGCGAAGTTTAAAATATGGCTGATATTTTTGTATGAATCTGCAAGTAAGATTATAGAAGACTTGTAAATATCTAGAAGGGTGACAGGCACATACCTATGTTAAGATTTTTCAAAACAATATTATCCGAGAGATATGTTTCCCCCAAACCCGGTCAAGACAACGAGATACGCTGATAGTCTAATATGCTGAAATTTCTGTATGAATCTGCAAGTAAGGTCATAGCAGGATTGTATATATCTGGAAGTGTGAGCAGCAGATACCCATGTTAAGATAATAAGTATAAATTGCTTACTGGCTTCATCTAGACAAGAGTGACATTCCTATATACATTAATAAATAGGAGGATGCGTGCTAGTATTGGAAGGGTATAAACAGACACCCCTGGCACATACCAGGCAACTACCAGGCACAGGAACGTGTTTACCAGTTATGACAGACACACTCATTTGCATTTCTATGCATGAAGTCGGTGTCAGAATAGAACCGTGTCAGAATAGAACCTTGCTTTTAGCAATATTGGTGAGGACCAGTGGCACGAAGACGTCTTTAAGGCGTGAGTAGCGAGGTCTTTATAAGACACGAGTATTCATCGGTGAATAAGTCTTTAGACATGAGTAGAGATCGGGATACGAATACGGTTTACAGGAATAGAAATTCCCGAAAGTAAGATGCTTTTGATGATTTTCCGTTGCGATCTTGGTGTTTAAAAGAAAATAAAGTTTGCTAGAGAAATCATAGGCTGAAAGAATTTGCTAATATAGCCTGGCGTATACTATATATAAGTTATATCTTCACAAACTTGGATTGATTAATGTTATGTATATAGGAGTTTGACAATTCGTTATATGCATTTATTTAAACACGAATACCAAGAAGAATTCTTATCAGCACTGATCTTTTAAATGTTATCTGTAATAGACTTTAAACATTGTGATGGTTAGTTCTCTAGTTGGTATAGCTATTTGTGGTAGATACCGTCTTACATCAATAGTCAAAGTTGCATACAGAGAAGGAAATGATTTTAGTTTTCACTGTTGGTTGCGGGAGCTGTTTTAGCTATTAAATATGAAATTATGTATGAAAGAATACCTTCGAAACAGACGCCATGCCGTTTGTTGGCGCCATTTTGTTTTCTCAATCTAGAAGCCAGGGACCAACATTTCATGTTAATGGCTATCGGGTTGTCTCACTTGCGGTTATACATGCAGATTTAACTGCAGTTGTGACACCTACTAACCCATTGGCATTTATATGCATTGTATTGGTATCAACTTGTCCATAGATTTTGGCGACGCATTAAGAGTTTGTCTTGCAAATGGATCTTAAACGTGCTTCATACCAGCTACATTACGACACACATGTACATGTATGCATTCTTAAAATATAAATTCTCTAAATGAGTAGACTAAGTTCATTTAATTAACCCCACTCACAAACCAACAGAAACGAAACGAAGACGCAGAAGACATATTTACAAAATTACCAACGTCAAACGATTAATTAGCATGTTGATATTTAGCAGAATCAGCTCCATCTTGATTGCACGGCCTGCTGTTACTTTAGCTGCGAGCTCTTCGTGCGATAGTTGGCTTGTTGAATATCTATGACATTTATGAGTTGTGCATTACACAGAGCAATACACAAAGTGAACGTGTTGTGCTCAGGCAGCTATTAACATTCTCATCTGCGGTAGACCGTATGCGTTCTGAAATTTCACAAATGGCTGAAACCGGATCTTACATCACTATATATTTCCCTCCATACACAGAAATTATCTCCCACCACGAGCAGTTCCTTGGTGGCCAAAAATTCTGACGAATGTTACGTCGTATTTGACATCTGTGTCAGTTGTTTTAGATCAACTTGCAAATTATTTGTCAAATTTCCAGAATGCTTTGTAATTTAACCCTTAAACTTGAAATATATATATATATATATATATATATATATACATTTTAAAGCCATATTGTGTGTATTTCATCTTTATAAATACAATTTTCCCTTGACATATCATCTTCTGACAGTACCTTTTTGCTTTGGGCGTTTGCCCAAATGACACTTAAGGTTGGAAAATATGGATGATTGATACACCGAAAGTGGGAGAGAGAACTTTTGCGCAAATATTCTTATGACAACATTGTCTAGTGTTCCTGACTTCCTGTGTGTATCCGTGATTTCCTTACACCAAGCATTTAGTCATTGTGATAATCATCGCATTTTGCCTTTTCTGTTTTTCTTCTTCTCTTTTTTTTTAGCTGGAGGGGGCATTGGAGCTATTCTGCGATGATCTATCCTAATTTGATGGGGAGATGGAACCGGCAGCTGCAACAATAGCCGACCCTGCTGAGATGTGGGAGGGCTGAACGATAGGATGACTGTAAACTTGGAATAAAACGAGCCGTGTATAATTGATGCCAAGTGTCATTAACTGTATAATATCAGAATATGTGGATTTATCTCCTACAGTCTGAGAAGACCATCTTAATGAGAGACCATACAGAAATTTATGTTTCTGTTTGATTGGCACGTAAAAACGGTCCCGGTAGAGATTTGCCTGGACAACGATGCATTGATGCCTTGTTGGTATTGGGTTGGTTGTTGGAATGGTTGTTAGTTGGTTGTAGCAATGGTTATTGAATAGTTGAATTCTGGTTGATTCGTTGAATGTTGGTGGAATAGTAAAATGTCTGTTGTTTAGTTGAATTATGATTTATTATTATTAATAATAATATTAATAATAGTATTAATAATAATAATAATAATAATAATAATAATAATAATAATAATAATACATGTATGTAGCGCTTAGGATCTAGATTAGCTACTTAATGGCGCTGAAAATAAAATGGTTGGTTTCTTTCCGTTGAATACTTCACTAAATGGTTGTTTGATTGAATAGTTTGTTGTTGATTGTTTGTCAGGTTATTTGGTTGATTGATTGATTGATTGAATGTACATACCGGTATATGTTAATTTTACTAGTATAGTAATGCAAAATACATTTGTATTAGCTGACTATAGCTATTGCACATTCTCAAAGCCAGATAAAGGATGTTTTCAAGAATCACTCAGTTTTAAGAATATCCCGCACAAGTCTAGATACATTTGTTTATAAATAACACATTTCACAGATGGGTTCCAGCTCGTGATGAATCGTGCCTTTCAATCAATGATTTAAAGAAATCCTTACTAACTGCAAATGGTTAAGTAAAGCCATATATATGTAATGGGAAGAAGCATGTTGTTGCCGATGTTCACGAGGAACCGATGGTGCTGATGGATGCCTCGCAGGTCGCTGCGGTTGACGTTTGAAGGCAATCCTCTTTGCGGGGTGTATTCTTCCATTGGTGCTGATGTCACGTGTCAAATATATGCTGCAGCTTTCCTACAGTAAGCCTCTTGCGTTGGGTCTTCCTGTCGAAATAAATCCGATACTGATATATCTATATTGAACGTTCTCAACGAAACTAGATGTATAATTAGATTAAAATGAATTAAACACATACATCTATCCAATGTCAAAGTTTTCTAATGCGATTACAAAATATCTCTTAAAACACGTTTTGAGGACTAGTATCTGTTTTTACGGTTTAGTTATCCAACAATCAATATAATAGTTGTATTTCTCATCCCACGCTGAATATGCGCAAGGCCGGTTAACATGCGCATGCAATACATCCGTCTAAATTGGAAAATGAAGTCTCAGAAAATTCATAACTTTTTTCTCACCATGTTTTCAAGCATAACTGTGGGGTCAGAGACATAATGCAGCTATCTTCGACACTTGAAGTATAAAACACTCCCATCAATCACGAAGGAATAAGAAGCTTACAATTAGCAGGACAGTTTTTCACGAGTCCTTACAAATCGCCCTTAGTTTCTTCAAAGCATACATGAAAAGACCAGCTTTGAAGTAATAAAATATCATATCACTCTTGTCGGTTATGACACTATCAAGGCAATTTTTTGTCAGTTGAATTTGATGAACGAGCTTCGTTTCCCAATGTCGACATTCATCAGCCACCACTCACAGCATGGATTCATCTCATTTACAAGAGCTATCTGTCCACAAACGTTTGCGAATATTGAAACGCATTTTGAAATATGACATAAATCCATAATTATAATGAATAGCCCTCGGGAGTTTTTTCAATCTGATTTAACAAAATTGACAGATTTGTTGAGAATTTTTTTATATTAAGACTCGTGTTCCTCTCGAAATTCGTAATATGGAGTAGAAATCAAATGCTGAGTTGACAGATACCTTTCAGTGTTCTTCATATCGGACGCGTTTGACAAATGTATTCCTTTCTTTCTTAATGAGCTGTTGTAATTAATCAGGCTTGTTTAGAATCTTCATAACGACGAGGCGGCGGGGATGGTGCGAAGGGTCAGCTGAATAACATCAGTTCTGGACCGATTCCACTCGAAGTCGACAGTTAGTACTCTGCGATGTCGGAGTACCATCATATACTAAGGGAGCGACGTTGTAAACAATGAGTCCGTCACTAGGAAACCGTGTACGACGACGGTGCCATTAATAAGGACGATATCAATTTACATTGTGCCGAAAGTCATGAGACAATCGGATCCATTGACTATTGACTATCATAATAGCTATTATTTGGGAACAGTATCAATAGTCATATTTCTTTATTTTTTTTGAACGACGAGGACCAAAATCGGATATCCTGATACGCGATCATGATACCTTCTTGGTAATGTACGTTTAGTGTGTTAAAAGAGAAAGAATGTCTGTTTATGAATGGACATGTACAAACATGCATCCACACGCGCGCACACACACATACACACTTAAGATGCTTCTCCAGCAATCTGGGAAACCAGCCTATTTCTTTTTACGAAGGATCAACACACACACACACACACACACACACACACACACACACACACACACACACACACACACACACACACACACACACACACCAACCTACGTGCAATTTAATTACTCAAGAAATTAATGACGTTAGGTAATTGTATTGGTACATTAACTAGCAATCGTTTGTAGCTGTAGAATTTCATCTCTTCGTAGATAACGAATATCTACTGTGTATTAATATGCGTACGCTCTCACCCATGCACGTGCACACGCATGTTCATATATGTCAAGTATTACAAAGGAAGTAGAAATGTATTATGTACAAAACACTCTCAGGGGGCACGGTCAACGCTTATGACTACAGATACAGATGTGTTCTTGATGGTCATTGCAAATGACGGACAGGAACATTCTGACGTACATCCCTAGAGAACTATCGCTCAAACAAACACGTGTTCCGACTATAAATTGACCTATGCCGCATGTATATACGTCTCGCAGCATACAAGTGACTAACTAAGACTGATTTTTATTCCTATGTAGTAAAAACAAGAAATTAAAAACAATTATATCCCGTCCATTTCCGGTCCCGAGGGACTTCATTCATGTCGCAACATACGTGCCACATAACCTGCGACCGTTAAAAGTAAATGTTCCATAATTTTTCTTGGTACCGCTATAAAGACATCAGAAATAGGTATTTGCAAAGATAGGAATAAAGAATTTTATACCACGATAATGGATCCTGTGCACTTTGAGCCATTATAGATCCGGAGGGACTCGAACTGGCATGGCCTCCAGACAGCGGAAAGATGAGGTTATTTTATACCATGAAAACATAAACATGCTTTGATTTATCGACAATAAAAGATATTTCCAGTCGGAAAATATCTCTGCAAAAAGCCACGTGGCTTTCTTCTTGTTTAGAACCATCGGCGAATATCCGCGACGGTGCCAGATGCCAGGGTTTGGGGTAAGAAAATGGGAGCTCGTGGTGCACGATATGCAGACACCAAGGGCAGGTAACTCCAGACGGAAATTATGCATGGCACTAACTTCACGTGGTGACTATCAGATATCTGCAGGGGTTACGTAACACCTGCAAATGTTGGGGATCCCTGGGGCACGTGCAGATATACACGGTGCATGTATCGTTTATGTTATAGCATGTACAATGCCGGCTCTTCCATAAACCATTTCCTGTGGGATAGGCCAAATGTATAAATATTTCTTAACCCTAAGATGCTAAAGAATCGGAATGGTAAACGTTTTATATACACTCGATAGAATCGTGCTGTGGCTTGCCGTTCGGATTTATAAAGAGGTAAAATTCAGAATTTGCGCATGACATGATGGAGGAATATTCCATAGGTGGAGCAAGGGTAGAGGGTGGAGATAACGGTTTGATATATGTCTAATATCTGTTTGGACGCTCAGTAAATGTATACAGTTTAGTTATCATTATCAGTTCATCGTCATCAGCCGTGGTTCGTGTATGTTACTGACACATCTAGTTGCCGGTAACGCCCTACCGTAGAATGACTCTATGTATATGAATAACGACGTAAATAATGTCTTGCTCCGTTAATTATTTAAGAATTCTATTAAAGTTTTATTGGTTTTTTTTCATCTTTGTTTAAATTTTTTTTTCTCCAATATTAAACATTTAATATGTAAAGTACTAATGTAAGTAGCATTCAACACTGACATCTGTGTATCAATCGACATACATTCGTATTTATAAGGTATTTACCTCAAATTTGCTCCTTCATATTCTATAGTAATGCATTTTCCTTTCTTTGATTTTTCAAACCGATATCTTTAATTACAAAATACTAATGTAACCTATATTCAACAGACATCTCTGTGCATCAATCGATATAATTCGCAATAGGTCCATAGAGAAAAGTTTTATGTGAAATTTAGAGAGAAGGCAGTGCTGCTAAAACATTATAAACACATGGGCTTTATTTCGAATGAGAAGCAGACACCGGAAGGTTAGACTAATTAGTATAATTATGATATGTTTTCGAATTCTCGGAGTCCATCTGATGTATATAAATGTCATTGCGAGGTAATTACGGTCAGCCGTGGTACTGAAAACTGACCAATTTCATTGCAGAGTGGATACCACTTCACAATATATTTTCAGTAGATATAGGCCTACAACGCCCCCAACATTAAGCATGCAGATTATTACAAGACGATAAATAAATACTCTTGTTAATTCGTTTCACAAATTGATAAATACACGTTTTGTCTAGAAATGGAAAATATTTCAAAAGTGATAAACCTGAAGTGTCGTGACAGACTGGTCATGACGTGTTAAGTACAGGGCTGGTGTCTATGATATATACGCCCCCACTCAGCACTGTCATTTTACGTGGTCTGTGCCCACTCAAGATGGTGGACGATGGGCCAAATTGGACATCCCTCTGCAATAAAATATGGAAATGTCCAATAAGTGATCGCCAAGGATAATAGAGATATTTGTTCATGGCAACTGGTACAAAACCATAAATATATGCAAGTATTAGATAAACCTAGGTTATCTTGGACTGTCTCGTGTCAAAGGTATTGGCACATATACATACACCTGAATCAATTGCGAAGGTTTTGCTGTGGTACCATTTACAGAATAACGAACGTCTTGGAGGCCATGCTTATAAACACTCCTGTACATATATGTATTACAGAAGACTGTTTCCAGAAGCATATGTACTTATAGATTGCTATCAAGTAGCATGTGATTGCATTTACTTAACTGAGGATTGGAGAAACAATTATATGCGTTTGGTTTTGTGTATGTGTGTGGTTTTGTGTTATACTGTCGATGGCATTTCCCCAAACTATGCTTTAAGTATGATTTTAAGAACAGTACATTTACATAAAAAGAATTATTCAAATGTCTTTGTATTACTATAATGTATCTTTACACTATTATACCGGCGACACAGTTCCAATGCACTGGCTTCATAAAACATGGTAATGCTGTACCTTTATAGATATTACAAAGCTCGAACTCGATCCACCACTCCACCGTTGTGAAGAAACATGACTACATTGAATCCAGAACAGAGTCTGGACTGTATTCTCCAACCACTGGTACCAGAAGCTAACCAGCATTTGACATTTTCAATCGCATCATAGACATATTAATTACAGACAAAACGGGTTTTTGTTTGTTGATTCCATATTTTGAAGTTCATCAACGACCATTTAGATAGTGATGATATTGTTAACACGATGTCTTCCTAGGCTTTACTCTTGTAGCTTACTGCTTCACTTCAAAGACCCCGCAGACAGACAGCCAGACTCAACAACTCTCAGCACATCAATCGTCATTGCGAACCTTCTGCTAGATATTCCTGGCTCTCTTATCTGATGTAGTCAGATTCATCCTTAATTCACAGTTTCCGAAAGATGTCAACACCTAGTTTTCCATCTGTCGTCTTACGATTCTGACTTACGCTGCCCGCCGTCGAGTTATAAGCGCAATCTGTCAGGAGCAAGAATATGAATGGGTTTGAATCGACGTCTTTGCTTCTTTTAACCGGACGTGACCATGGAGGTTCTTGCATTATCGTAACTGAACTTGGCACGGCTATTGTTATGGAGATGATCGAAAATGGCCTTTAAAATCCGGACAGGTTTCATGTGATCATTTAATAGTGAACTATCGTATCTTAGGTTAGTCGTAAGGCAATATTTGGAACGGCATTGGACAGATGATGGAAGAGTGGATATTGCTTCGCATCTTCCAATAGCAAGTTAGTGAGTTGGATGTTTTGTTTTCCAAAGAAGATCATCAATGAACTGTTTATACTGGGAGAGGAACCTGTAACAACTAGTCTGTGATTTAACATAAGACTCACATTCTTCACACATATTACATAGATACAAAGACAGCATCAAGAATATTATATACATTCAAAGTTTCCATAAGCCTAAGGCATATACTTGACAGACGTGTTCATTGTAGTATCTAGAAAGGTCATGGCACAATCTATAAGATGCATACATATTAAATATTTCTCATTTATAGTATTATATCATAGTTATGCAATTAATATAAATACGATATATTAAACGGCAATTAATTAAGAATTATATTCCATAATTCCAGACATGACAACACAGAGAATTGCAATCATTCCATTACACGGTCAAAAATCTGTGTAATCATCCATCTTGTTCAACGCCATCTACAGTCAATTTCCTTGGACAAACATTCAGACGCGACCAACACGATATTAAATGCGTTCTACACGGCCAACGACCAGCTATAACCGTGATCATACAGTTAGGAATATTGAATACATATTGGCCGCCTCATTGAGCCGGGATTGGTCATTGAGGGCCGTGTTTGCTGTAGGCTGCGAGTCAAGTAGACTCTCTATGTTATCTCGGGATAAGTGAGTTGGCTGGAGAAAGAGTTGACACCCTGTTGACGCCAGGCACGTGACCTGTCAATCACGTGACCACTGTCTGCACCCGGTACAGGAATGTTCTTTTTTTCTTTTTCTTTCTTGTCTTATTTATTCTCGGGTGTTGTTTGCGATGCAGATGAGTCGTCTTTGTAAATCTGTGTAAATACTGCTTAGGACAACATGGAGTCGCTAATTCCCTAAAATGTTCTGGCCTGGTTTTCACGAAAGGGTCGTACTGTAGTTTGGGCGTAATCCGGGGCGTACGCCATATTTTTATTATAACAGGAAATGAAGTAAGACTGTATGTACGCCCGTACTGTCTAGGTACGACCCTTTCATTAAAAGCTTGCATGCATGGTGGTGACTATTTAGAACATCCGGTGAATCACCTAGGTTAAAAACATTATTTTCTTTGGACAGAGAGAGAGAGAGAGAGAGAGAGAGAGAGAGAGAGAGAGAGAGAGAGAGAGGGAGAGAGAGAAGAAAGCTTAGTTAGTTGTCATGTGATTAATAAAAATACAATGGTTACGTACCACTTACATGTTTATAAAAACATCGCATTTATAATAATGTGTGTCTTTCTAAAGGTTAATTGACGTTAGCATCTGATATCATATAAGCAATAATGTGTACATAGTTAATTAGCCATAATTAAATTTGGTCACTATGTTAATTCACAACGGGAGATTTCCAATTTTTCCTTTACGTACATATACATTAACATTTAAATGCAAGACTCACTGACAGAATTGAATTCCCCTCAAATCTAACTGAAATGCTATTATCTCACATATGAATAATTCAGAAGTGTAATTATTATATGGAAATAAACAGCTGATTCGGCAAATTAAATTATTGCGCAACAGCGGGGATATTTAATTTCCTGATAATCCTTAATAAGAGACAATTCTCGGAATAGATGCGTGAATTCATGCTAATTGAAGACTGCGGTACTAGTGGTCATTTATATGACAAACCGTGACTCATATGTAGACGACATAGTAGCCGAAATTGTCCCTCATCCGGAAGTCACGACAACCGACCATAAACCTACATTCTGAACTATTTTCACGAGAAATAGTACCAATGTGGTGGTACACCGGAAGTTGATCATTAGAACTTAAGGAAGAGCACGTCCTCAATAAAAGTTATTTATTTATCAGTCTATTGTAATTAGCAATATGTATCCAGTTTTTTGATTGAAAGTGGTACACTAATAGTATGCTAAAGTTGTATTGCTTTTATAGTGTGTACGAGATACTATATACATCTTGAAACCCATATGACCTCACGGATGTTGGTAATCATTACCAAAGCAGAGGACGACTTTAGCAAAAGAGAGAATCCCACAGATAATTATGCATAATAAGTATAATTTTGCACGGGTTTGTTATGTTAATGTATTCTTTCAACTTTAGTAAATGTGAAGTTCTTTCTTATTTGCTAGGCATTTAGGAAAAATGTATGGATTGTCTGTATGCATATATATTATGCTAATATTAGTTTCAAATGCGGACACATAATGCATGGGCAATACTAATCTTAAACTGGCTTGCAGGTGTCTCTTTAGGTTGTGTAAAGGTGGTAGGTATAAGTCGCCTCTCATTGAACGAACAAATGTATTATAATAACGCGTTTCCTTTGACGGTAGTATATATTTCCTCCGATCATAAATAACCTGTTAGGTATCACTTAACTCTGAAGATTACGCAATTTAATGAATATTGGAATGTTATTTTAAAGTGTCTTTTTTAAAAAAAAAAGTTTTTTATTTTATATTCTACTTTCGTAAGGTTATGTACATTATGAATATTAGATTAAATGATTTATAAAGTTTAGTATTGGAATAGTTTCGTTTTTTTATTGTCTATAACATACTTTCCTAGTATTAGAAGTAGGCATATAAAGGGCCTATGCATTATTGCAATATAGAATACAGGTATGAAATCTGCGAAGAATTACGATAATTCAATATAACAATCTACAATATTATTTAAAGTTTTTTTTATAAATAAAATAAATAATAAAGCTAACACACATCTTTCAGTTGGAATTTAATAATTGAAAAAAACCCATCGGGCTTTACTACAAAACAGAGATGTCTTGCACGTGCGCCTTAAATTGACAGGTAACATTTGCCTGTCAACTGGTATTAGGTTTTGAGAGAAAACTACGAGGTGTCAGATGAACGGCGATCATATTTCCATGTCCACTACTGATGGCCTCGGTCTGAATGTAATTGGCCATCCGCGACATGTGGGGGCTATTTGCTCTCGGCGGAGGGGCCACTCGGACATGGCCGGAGCACGCCGGGGCACACTTGGACAAATATTAGTCCGCATGGCGATGAGCTGTTGTAAATATGATCAGAAAATATCCACAATTCTCCCGGGACAGTGGTCAAGAGTTTTGGCAGCTTGCCCCATGCGCGCCCCGGGGGTATCGGCTCCGAGGTCAGAGGGCAAAAGCATTAATGTCGTCCTTATTATCTGATAAAGAGAGGCGGTTTCTAATGCTATGTAAACGCCGCGGCTGGTTGTGCCAACAGAAAAGAAGTGCAAATAGGTACACGATTCGGGAGGAGATGCCCACAGATTGTATTGTATGGGTTCAAGGAAAAGGTACAGAGCACAGTACACAACATATTACTCCTCCTAACCTCCTAAAAGCCCAATTTATTATCCTGGTATATCCTTTTATCCATCCAACTTGTGAAATTACTAATACCAGAAAGTTCATTGAATGCAATAACAGTTATTGCACCCTGGTTCTTGCACGATCATCAACATATTGTGACCGTATTGTGTAACGGTGTGTGTCCATTGCATTTACAAGGAGATTCAATGTTAAATAACGAGGAACATTTAAATTCTAGCAATTTTATTTACAGATCGTACGATTCTTACGCATTGAATCCATGTTGGTAGTTGATATAACGAATTTAGGTTACAGTAATACATTACAAAGAAATTTTTGTGCTGCAATTTTAATACAAGTTTAATGAAAAGATATATAGTAATTATCACTAGGTATTAATTTTTCAGCACATTCAAATACCCTAAATAGATATTTCATGTCAATTTAGTATTCTAAATTAATTCTAATAACATGGTGTATTGTTATCGTATTATATGTCCTGATCAGCAATCAAAAAGGACAAAACCTTTAGCTACGGCAAGATATTTATCATAGAATTAAGAACGACGGGAATTTCAGAAATAATAAAAACTGTAGTCTGGATCCTATTCACAGATAATTTTGATAAAAGTAACCTTTGCCGGATACAGCTAATTTCCAATATTCAAGATTAATTAATTATCACGAATATAATACCAAATCCCCAAACTGTACTGATAATCAAAAACTAATTTTCTCCGGAGTGTATTGAAACGTGTTAACAATTGGTGTTTATAGACAGGTCTTTTATTAAAATTAGTGACAAGCTTATTAGTTTTAGACACCATGCCATATTCAGGTATCGTTGTTCACAAGAGAACACAATTCTAATCAAATTAATAGTGCATAAAAACTGTGGTATAGGATGCAGAAATATGATTACCCTAGCATTTTATTTGATTTGGGGGTGGGCCGTGGGGGTGGGGGTGGGGGTGGAGGTGGGGGTGGAAGGCGGGGTGGCGGTATGTTCAGGTGCAAATGAGAAAACAAACAAAGAAACATTTATCATGCTTTATGACTCCATTTATGGAAGCCAAGAAAAAAGATACACTATACGCTGCTCCTAGTACATTCGACGAGGACAAGTTTACCGAAAATATGTTATTGATGCACAGGATTTTAAAATAACATACTCCTATAATAGATGAGTAAATACCATTAAAACACCGAATTTAGTACGAGTTTAGGAACACACAAATCGATAACTCTTTCCGTTGGTGTGTATTTTTTTAAGTGCCCATTTGTGTCGAGTCAAATCTATCTGGTAATTCCGACCTATGTGTTTGAATGTGGTGTTTTGGACTCGAATTCGTGGCTCAAAAGTCCTTAATCTCGCCAAAGCTCAATTTATTTGAACATTTATCTTATTCGGTATAGCCCACTGGTGGGTTATGGATAAAAGCTTTCATGTGTCTCTATACCGGAAGTCTACTAACGTTGGAACATGGGCATTGACGGGCTTTTGGGTGAACTGTTTGTTGGTTTCACATGCTGGCATGTTTCTTCGGGGATCTATTTAAGACTATTTGACGATTGGACCACAGGACTATCTACATTTAGCCATCACAGTCCACACTTGACCCGTGGTCAAATCTATATGACTGAAATCCTAATTTGGAAAACTGAAGACTCATTCTTGTTATAGGTTTTGCTATTCTTAAATCGTCATGTATATAGAACACGCCATCATATATACTGGTACATGAGGATTTACTGTTTTTGTTTATGCCTTTTATTAATTTTAATATATCACACGTAATCTTTATAATAAAACAACATATAACTGTATTAGATATCAAACATAGTGCAGCCATAAATTTAAGTATAATATTTAAAGCTTAATACTGTAACATGGGGTTAATAGGTTCATTCCGGGGAGAGCTTTGCAACCATGTAGATAAACCATCACCACATGACCCAACATCTTCATGTGTCATATTCTCTCTCCGGAATGGACCTAGGGGGTTACAATATGAAGGCTCAAGGATACGACAACTGTCGTAAAGACAGTGGCAGTGGTCTAGAGGTTGCGAGTCTACCTCACAGCCCGGAGGTGACAGGTTCGAACCTAACTCATGCCATCGTGTAGCACTCCTGAGAAAAGTGCTTAGATCCACACTGCTGCATTCCACCCAGCTGTAAAATGGGTACCCGATAGGAAGAGATGGAATTGTGAATGTTAACATTCTAACGCCTAAAAAACCCCGGCTGCTTGAGTTGTATATTCCCCAGGGATTTGAGGTGAAATGAGTGCATACTGATCAATTGCCCGGGGTAATAGCGCTTCGAATATGCATTACCATGGAGTTATTTTATAAATGTACTATTTATTTATTTATTTATTTAAAGT
>JAUTBT010014684.1:0-22836 GCA_032361225.1 Lepetodrilus schrolli
GAGATTATCCCTAAATGCAGGATATAGATGATATCTAAAGACACAAGGTTAATAATCTCTTTATCATCTAATGTCAAATACTTCTCTATAAGAAGAAAACATCAACATAAAGATATGCGAAGTTATACATTCAGGTCAGTAAATTGTAAACCGCTTCACTCATTGATAAATACATCAAAAGAAAAATAACAACTTTAAAAATAAATCTAATTTTTATTACAAATTGTGAATATATTAAATCGTTGATTAACACATAGTCTCCCATCCTAATAGTCATCTTGTTTACTATTTTCTGTAGTATGACGTCACATGAAAATGACGTCATGTGAAAATATCTCCCTAATTTGAATAGTTATTAGTCAGGCAAAGTAGCATGAAATATCATATTAATTCGTAACAAATGGCAAAAACAGTGTAAATAATGTGCATATTCAACTTTCCATTAGCCCAGTGTGACAGGCAGGGAATTAACAGCAATACGGTCCTTGAGTTACTGATGTATCCAAACATGTCAACACGTCCTTCCCACGGGAAGACAGCCTCTCTGTCTGATCACCTGTGTGCCTGCCAGCGTCTGAAGTTTCTGTGTCCTATAGGCAGGTGTGCCAAGTACTAGTGGTCGCTTACATGTGTACCTACACTCCGTAGTACCTGGGACAGTTGATGCCATTTGCGACTCAGTGAGTACTGTTGTTACATTGTCAGGTATGCCAAATACCAATCAATGGTACCTATGCTCTGCAGTACTAGGATACAGTTGATGCCATCAGCACTGATTAATGACTCAGTGAGTATAATGTTGTTACATTGTCAGGCATGCCAAATACCAATCAATGGTACCTATGCTCTGCAGTACTGAGATACAGTCAATGCCATCAGCAGTCATTAATGACTCAGTGAGTATACTGCTGTTCAGGCATACCAAACACCAGTAGTAGTGTACATGTGTTGCTACACTCTGTACTGGGACATATTTGATGCCATCAGAGAGAATACTGGTACATAGTCAGACATACCTTTAACTGGCATCATTACGTTAAGTGTTGTTTACATGTGATGCCATCAGTGAGTATCAGAGACCTGACTGTATTACGGTCTCTGGTGAGTATATACATAGTCAGACATACTTGTTCATATTGATACATTTAATAGTGCTGGTTTAGGTGATGCCATTTCACATCATCATGCACACTTGTTGTATATTGCTACACTCAAGTGCTGCTTACATGTGGTGGCATCATTAAATATACTGTTACATAGTCGGCCATACTTGCTTGATACTATTGTCACAAATGGGTGAAAGATTCCCGCAGATGTTAAACTACATAATCACAATCACTTGCTTGGTACTGCTACAGTTTGTTTGATTTTGATATTTGGGAATAATTTAACCAATTTAGCAATTACACCCTCAGAGTGGATTGGTCTCTGATAATTCTGCATTTGTAAATCCAAGTTTGTGACTAAGTGGTGAGTATTCTTCTGATCTTCCTCCTATGTTAGCCTGACAGAGGACTAAAATCCTACTACGTAGTACTGTAATGATTATGGATTGCTGAATGTCTTGCTATATACACTTAGAGGTATAAATGCTATTATTTATTTGATTCTGTATAATTTGTGATGTATAGGTTATGCTTACTGAATATACAACTTTCATTCTTAGTAATTCAAATGTAAATTGCTGGTGGACCAAGTCATGACTAGACTATAGACAGGTGGTAATTAATTGGTTAGTGGGTGTTCAACATTCTATTGTCATGCATTAATCATTTAATTTACATTTTGATGGAAATTCATTTTGTGTATTGCTGTTAATTTTATTTGAATAATATTTCTAGTCGTACATGTTCCTGTTTGGTAAGTAAAGACTTTGGAAATCAGAGCTGCATGTTAATTGTTCTGGTACACTATATCATGCTATATTATACTTTAACCCTATCTCTGTGAAAACTAGTTGAGTACTGCTGTATGGGGGTGGCATCATGTCACATCCAGCAGGAGGAGGGTTAACACAGGATCATAGTAAACAATAGGTTAGCCCAGCTGTTGTTACTCATGGCAAACTCAGGGCTCACATTGTGCTTGTCCAGTGCACCTCCAGTCCTACACACCCTATAGTGTACAGTATGCAGTGGACAGTGTAGTGTGTAGTGTATAGTGTTGAGTATGCAGCACATGGGCAGTGTAGTGTATAGTGTACAGTATGCAGAGTGCATGACATGGGCAGTATTTGTGTGACCATGTCTAGCAGTGCACACTACATCAGTATTGGGAATTAAGGAGTTACATGCAATAATCGGCTGTGTTAACATATATGTGAATGACTTCAATGAACAGGTGAAGTACAGTTTGATAAAGTATTTTGAAGGAAATTGTTGTATTTCTGGTGGTTGTTTATTACATTTTTTTAAAATTGGTATAATTTTGAGGATAATTTTAATTCTGTTAATATTTCACATTGCACTAATATTAGGTTCTTTTCTGGATGCTATATATATATATGTGCACTAACAAATAATCCTGTATATGTGCAATATTATAAGACCTATAATTCTTCCATACTTCCTTCCACTAAAAGTGAGTGCTATATTCCGCTAAGACAAAGTCCTACATGCACTACAAGAAATGATCCTATATGCACTAAACCTGGGTCCTAAATGCACTATATAGTCCAGGGGTTATGAGATGAAAGTGGACAGGTCTTGATGGAGTTGTCCAATTAGTAAGTATTAACATAGCACAGCTGTCAGCCTAACACTGGACACTTGTGGCGTTACCCTGGTAATTAGCGTCTGTATTGATGCCCCATGTAGAAGGGATGCCACAGTGTCACAGTTTGGGGTTGAGTCCCTATGTAGAAAAGATGTCACAATTTGGGGCTGGGCATAGGTGACCATGGCAATGCTGCATGGTTGCCATGGCAATGTATGCATTGACTTCAAAATACATTGGCTGTCATGAAAAATGTATGCAATGTATAGACCATGTATTATAAATATGTATCTAGGATATACTATGTGACCAGTCTGCCGAAATCAGCAATGCTGGAAGGCGACTGTAAAAACACCAAACTTCAATCAATCAATCAATACTATGTGGCATGAAGGTCTCAATGGATGTATAGCTTCCATCATTAGTATCATGAAGAACCTATAGTGCTATTTGAAACTTTAACAAAAACATTATATGGTAATTTTATTATGCTGCCAACCAAACTATTTTTTAGTCTACCAAGTTGACGCTAATGCAAAGTTATCTTGATTGATTTAGTATTTTCCCAAATGTTTAGTTTTGTGGTATGACTATAGATATAATACAAATGTTTAGTTTTGTGGTATGACTATGGATATAATACAAATGTTTAGTTTTGTGGTATGACTATAGATATAATACAAATGTTTAGTTTTGTGATATGACTATATATATAATACAAATGTTTAGTTTTGTGATATGACTATAGATATAATACAAATTGACTTGACACTACATCGTTGTTAAGCAGATTACAGCAGTATGTATTTGACAATGTGCAGGCATGTTTACACATACAGTAATTTCATATCCAAACAAATTCCTTTCTTGCAATAATCTGACCCCAGAAGTGGTTCAGCTCCACTCCCACAGCCAGATGAATGTGATGTGTTAGATCAGGACAATAACAGGACATGAGCGGGATGTTGTCGTCCTGTCTGGGTCCTGTCTGGGTCCTCTCTGGGTCACACAGGGGTACTGGGATGTATCATTACTTCAGTTAACACACTGTTTGTGTCAATAGCTCTGAGGGTAATGTATGCCTGATGGTATCTTCCAGGCACCCAAATCTGGGTTTTTTCTTCCCAAGATGATCTCCCAGGAAACGTAATCTCAATAGACCTCCTCCCCCCACCCCTCCCCCCTCACCTATCTCACCTCATTCCTCTCACCTCTCTCCCTTGAACTCCCCTCGAGATCTATTGTTCTTGTGAGATATCTATTGTTCTTGCCAAACTAGCATTGCCCAGTTTCGTATCCCGCATACAGCTCTTCTCCTCATGGCAATCAGCGTCAGTTGTATTGAGGTAAGATCCATCATGTTCTTTTCTGTCCAGTTATACTTCCTATTAATATGCAGTTCCTGTTAGCAATGGTTTGACTATCCATAGTCTCAGAGGGTGAATGTAAATAGTTTAGATATACATTATATTGATTGGTATTTCATGTATATTTATATGAAAGGAGCTGCTGAAATCCTTTACTTCAGTGAATTTAGACTTGATTATCTGCTCTTGGGTGATATTTTGAATAGGATATTTGGGTCCGAACAAGGTGTGACACAGACTAAGCAATGGTTAGTATGCAGTTTCTAATAATATAGAGTTCATGTGTTTGGTAGAATGCCTTGTATTTCTAGATGGTATGTTTGTAATGTATAGCTTGTATTTCTAGATGGTATGTTTGTAATGTATAGCTTGTATTTCTGGATGGTATGCTTGTAATGTATAGCTTGTATTTCTAGATGGTATGTTTGTAATGTATGCTTGTCTTTCTCATTTTATGAATGAATGTGATTGTCATTGAATATCTGAAATGTTTGCAAGCTTGATTAGGCTATGCCTGGTCATGATCCTTAGGACTGGACACTGGTTATAGTACATGTGCTATGTGCAGAAAATCATCCTATCCTACTTCTCGGAGTAGAATAATTATGCATACCTACCTACCTACCTACCTACCTACCTACCTACCTACCTACCTACCTACCTACATACATACATACATACATACATACATACATACATACATACATACAAACAAACAAACATACATACACACACACACACACACACACACACACACACACACACACACACACATACATTTACATTTGATAGAGTAGATATCAGGGGAGGGCTGTAGGACCGGGCCCTCATCAGGCTTCAAAGTTTTTTTAAATTTCAAGGAGCCATTTGGCTCCTGCAGATCCAGAAAAACTTAAAATAAGTGAAATACTGGTGGCTAAATGCAAAATTAGGTCACCATGGCTCCCAAATTAGTCACTAAATTGAGCCCTGCTCATTCCACAGAATGATCGTATCACTACGAGAATCGTACGTCCATGTTGATGTATGGGAGATATGACTCTCCTAGGCCTACAACAGGCCCCAGATTCATAAATGTTATTTCCATTAATGTTGACATTAGTTCAAGCTGTACATGTGGCAAATGGTTTTTAAAAAAGTAAAAAGTAAAAAAACAATTAATCTAGACACTAACTTCTGATAGTGACACAACTGCCTATAACTTGATTGATTCATCATACAAATTTCATCTAATGTGTCCTTCAAACATCATCATTGGTTGTGTATACGAAGAGCTGCAACTGATTAAAGATTATTAGTGGTCTTCAAATACATCTCACCATTGATCTCCCTTTTTAATTTGGAGACAACCTGCTAGGTCTTCACCATTGTGTTCACAGCTTGTAGATAGATATTAATATTTACAATTTATAAGATTTTGTATGTGGTTACTATTAGAACATTACGAGTCTGGCAATGACTAAATGCCTATGGGAAAGTACCGTACCTATTTAATAAAAATGAGAGGATTGGTGATCACAATTATCGTTTTAATTGGCTAGGAGTATATTAATGATCAAGCGTCTAGGATGCAAGTAATAAAAGAATTACATATGAACACTGTTATTGCAAATACAGGAAATGGTAGCGCCAATGACCTTTGATCTATATATACATACATGTAGACCCTTGAGTTGCACAATACATAGTGATGGCGTCAAGCATTAGAGCTAGTACACATAACTCAGCTATTAACACTTTCTCTTGTTCTACAGCTAATTAAATCTGTTCATATTTGAGTTAATTGTGAGCAGCTCAGTTTATGCATATGAGCTGCCATAATAATATTTATTTGTATCACTAGAAAACTAATAATTGTCTACTAGTCCTCAGGATACCTTTAATCAACTTTATCCCTGCTGGTTTAATACCAGTACAAAGAATGTACTTTTTTTGGGCATCCTCATCTGCCTCCAGCAGGGAGATGGTTGAATTAAGCATTTTCACAGGATACAGAAATGTACCCGTTTCTGTCACTGCAAGTGTGATTTGTTATAGAAACTGAATTTCATGTCTCTTGAAATTCTATGGATACAGTCATTTCTGTGTGTGAGGGGGGTATTTTATTAAACCTGTTGCTATGGTTCATTCCCTACAGTCCTATGTGAGTAGTTTTCTTCTTTATACTGTGTCTCATAGGTATGTTATTCTGTGTCTCATAGGTATGTTTTTCTGTGTCTCATAGGTATGTTATTCTGTGTCTCATAGGTATGTTATTCTGTGTCTCATAGGTATGATATTCTGTGTCTCATAGGTATGTTATTCTGTGTCTCATAGGTATGTTTTTTCTGTGTCTCATAGGTATGATATTCTGTGTCTCATAGGTATGTTATTTTGTGTCTCATAGGTATGTTCTGTGTCTCATAGGTATGATATTCTGTGTCTCATAGGTATGTTATTCTGTGTCTCATAGGTATGATATTCTGTGTCTCATAGGTATGATATTCTGTCTCATAGGTATGATATTCTGTGTCTCATAGGTATGTTTTTTCTGTGTCTCATAGGTATGATATTTTGTGTCTCATAGGTATGTTCTGTGTCTCATAGGTATGATATTCTGTGCCTCATAGGTATGTTATTCTGTGTCTCATATGTATGATATTCTGTGTCTCATAGGTATGATATTCTGTCTCATAGGTATGATATTCTGTTTCTCATAGGTATGTTATTCTGTGTCTCATAGGTATGTTATTCAGTGCCATAAGCATACATATGCCATTTTCTTTCTGTCCATTTCACGACGTATTTTTCGAACTGCGTGGAATTCCTGGTATATTTGAACATTCTTCACATCCGGGGCTTTCCAGGTAATCTTACGTAACTACCGACATCCTTCTAATGGTGTCCTGCTGCTCAGCATGACAAACAAATGAATGTTAACAGATCAGCTCTGATTGGCTTGCACAACAGCTTCCTTTTTTTAAAAACGTTTTGTGTGCTATTCGTGATGGTGTGGATCATGGTGGATGAAGAAGCTGCCAGATTTAGTTGCAAGACTTCAACGTGGGTAGCGGTTAGCGTGTGTTTGATGTTGGTCAAATAAAATAGAACGCCCCAATCTGGTCATGTTTGGTCAACAGGGAATTGCCTCTTGCAAGAAACTGTCAATTCACAGTGTTGTTTAAACAGAATCAGTCTTCAAATAACATTCACTAGCTTTGTGGTTAATGATTCTAGCTTTGCAACTAATGTTACTAGTCTTCTGACTAGCAATACTAGACATGTGACTAATGTTGTCAGCATCATCACTAATGTTGGCGCAGTTTTCATTTAAGTTGTAATAACTTGTAACCCATCCATTTCGTCTTGAATAAAATATGTTTAAACTAAACTAAACTAATGTTTTTTAGCTTTGTGACTGATGTTACTAGTTTTGTGAGTAACATTATACTAGTTATCTGACTGATATTACTAGATTTGTGACTGATGTTACTAGTTTTGTGAGTAACATTATACTAGTTTTGTAAGTAACATTATACTAGTTATCTGACTGACATTTCTAGATTTGTGACTGATGTTACTAGTTTTGTGAGTAACACTACTAGCTTTCTGACTAGAATTACTGGGATTGTGACTAATGTTGTTAGCGTCACGACCATAATGTTTTCTAGGCTTGTAACTAATATTACTAGTTTTGTGAGTAACATTAGTAGCTGTCTGACTGGGATTACTAGATTTGTGGCTAATCTTACCAGTTTTGTTGCTAATATTTATTACCGATAGCTTTGTAACAAAAGTATTGTTTTGTAACTTGCTGCCAATTTCTTTGTATCCAATATGCATTTTATTCCATTTTATAATTTGAATCAAAATACATTTCATTACTCATAGAATGTATCTTTAGGTATGTTTGAAAGTAATTTCTGTTATCTCCAAAAATATACATGTATAATTGATTCAAGATGCAGTGTTAGAGAAAACAGTCATATTTCAGATTATATTTACATATCAAGCAGAATATATAGGTAGGGATATAAATAGGTTCATAGATGCACAGCATTGAAGATTGCAGTTGCATACATATATTGGGTATGGGCCCCGAGGGGAAATATTTACTACAGAGTGGAGGACATTGTAGCACACTGGCACAATTGGGTCCAAATATGGAGAGAGAAAAACAAATGCCAATTATACATTGTCCTTGGAATGGAATTTTGGGGCTAAATATAGCAAGCATTTAATATCTCAGATATCACCAGATAATCAATAGTTGCATTTAATTAATTTGACCTCAGAAAAAAATCCTTTTCCACAAATGTATTTCTTTTTAAGAGAAGCCAATTATGGGTGTGAGTACTGTGACGTATTTAAGCATAATTAAGTTTGGTCAGCGAGTATGTTTTTCTGTGCTGGAGAGTCCTTGTCTCCGTGAAAGATGTGTCTTCAGGCACCAAGGGTAATTTATTGAAAGGTTAGTTCAAGCTGTGATTGAAGTATCCATTTTGTTGGAATTGCTTCGTAAACAATAGTATCCTTGCTGCGGGGGTGAGATGTAGGTGAGATGTGGTGAGATGTGGTGAGATGTGGTGAGATGTGGGTGAGACGTGGATGTTGGCACAAGTAACTAATACTGGCGGTGAACTGTAGTGGTTCCTCAAAGTGGTTCCTCAAAGTGGTTCATCAAAGTGGTTCCTCAAAGTGGTTTCTCAAAGTGGTTTCTCAAAGTGGTTCCTCAAAGTGGTTCCTCGATCACAGTGGTTCTCAGTGAATATGGTGGAATTCTTTGCAGCATGGAGGCACTGATAATGTCAGATTATAAAACATGATTTGCTAATTTTTATAATTCAATTTCTAAATAAATAAATAAATAAACATAACACATAGATCCAGGAAGTTTTCTTTACACCATTACTGAAAGACTGTGTAATGCGATGTAGTACTAAACGCTCGTTACACTCACTTCAGGTCAGTGACTATGAATACTGACCAGTTCTGGACAGACAGCTGACCATAGGAGACCAACAACAACTCTGCAGACATCACCAGCTATACCGTATCCCTTTAATTTCCTGCCTGCAAACACTGCTAGACAATCATCGTATTAATCATTGTTTATTCTCAATTTACAGACAGTAGATTTGGCCACTTATTTGCAATAAGTGTGACAATTCAATCTTCATTGCCTGGAGAGTAACTTCCTGTGTGTCTGGTAGTGGGTTTGCCTCATGAACACTTGCCTAGTTGTCACCACTTTCTTAGTCGGTGCTTCGAGACTCCCAAGGCATATTAGAGGGACGTCATGTTTGTGACAGCAATTTCACAAGCGAACGGTTTTGTATCTCGTACAAGAACGGTAGTTTCTCCTATATTCAGTAGACTTTTACACACTTTTCATTACATCTTTAACATTTCAATTTCAATATTTTGCAATATTAAAGGGACTCAAATAGATTGTGGGGCAAACATAGTGCGACTTTGGATATATAACTGTCTTGTAGCAAAAATAATTTTCTATTAAATTAATTTAATAGTAAACTGATTTAATCCTCAAAAATCTATCGCAGAATTGCATTAAAAGAGGTCTTTAAATTCATCAATAATGATTTTGTGACTCATAAAAAGCATCCATAAAAAATAGAGAGAGTACATTTTGAGATTTTCTAAAAACATCCACACTGCAAAAAAAGTAAATTTCTGCACTGAATCTGGATTACGAATCCTAAGCAAGAACTTATGAAATTACTTATGTTCAGCTATTTAGTATAATATTGTCAATCTTTGCCCAATCCTTAAATGGACATGTCACTTCATGTAGTATTTTTACATCTTAATAGAGGCTAAAAGTGACATTCTATTAAAAGGAGCAAAAACCCGCTGTTTGGCCTCACTGTTCTCGAAGACAAAAACAGTAACGCACTTGACACCAGTATAAAACGTTGTCTATCAGTGATCTCCATTGACCTGTACAAGGGTGTGCCACCATTTTCATCTCTGCCAGCCAGAGTTTGGGAACTCATTAGCGGAGTGTTGGTCGTCACAACGGGGCCAGTGATCGCCGTCTTTGCCAGTGCAAATTGATGGTCAATATTCATCATAAGGTCGCGATGAAGGTTTCTTTCTCCTGTGATCGAATGGCCTGTCTGTGGAGCACAAGTCGTGACTGACGACAAAGAGGAATCTATGGCCGGCTGCCTGGTGGACTATTCTAATGTATGTGAGGGTCTCGGAGACATGACAAGTCAACCAGATTCATAGGTAGATTATTTCCATATACCGGTAGCAAGTGTTTGCATTGACAAGTACACATTAATTGGAAAGGAGGGATAAATATTGGAATTCTGTGAGAACAATGTGTGTCTATTGATCACTCTAATAATATACTGTGTAGCTTATGTGAATATTTGTTTTAAAGATTTCAGTTGTAAGAGATTTCAGATAGGAGTGATGAGGAGAGGGAGAGGGAGGGGAAACTTGTATCAATATTGACTTTTTTCGAGGAAATAGCATAACTGGGAAAGAATACTTCTTGATGATCTAGCCAATAAATTACCTCAGTCTATAAATTAGTCTCAGTCTATACAGACCTATAGTTGCAAGTTTTTACAAATGTTGTCTACACTTGAAATCTTTGGATGATATTCTTTTAATAACCTTGCAAGTAAACTTTATCCAACTTAATGAACTTAGATTTCCAGTGCCAAATTTAAGTGGTGTTTCATTCAAACTAATTCATGATTCATGATAATGCAATTTTACACTCGTGTGCTGCATTCTGTAACCTGTTGTTAGTAAACAAACATGGCTACCTGCATATGGCCACATTTCACTGGTTATAGTCAATGACTTAGTGAAATTTGATGGAGACTTACTTAGATTATTTAATGTACAGTTTTCTGTTCATTATATTCAGGAATGTACAATTTTGAAATTCATCATTTGAGATTGTGTGGACTTGTACATTTCAAACTGCAGTGCATCACCACTCACACATTGTAAAATGTCTTGACAGTAGCACAGTAGCCAGTATAGCACATGCTTCATGACGTGTTCATGCAGTGTGCATGGAACGTGATGTGCGTGGCGATCCAAGTTGAGAGCAGACATACTCACGAAGCGCACGTCAAATGTGTGCTGTATTTTAAATGATATAACATCTTCGTAAAAGTCAATCCGTGAAATGCAATGCCCTTGCCCCTGGTAGTGCTTGGACATTCTTTTTCACAAAATCGTCTGTTACTAGGATGTTATCCTATACAGAAAGTCCAGATCTGGATTAGCCAGTAATTCAAGATCTGAATCCGGAAAATGGTTGGCTGGTCACCTAATGAAGGTCTGCCGAGTCTCTGCTGGATACACAACAAATATAAACAGCTTGTAGCAGGGGGCCGTTTGCCCGGCCATTGTTTGCTGGGATGCAGTGTTATACTGCTCCATCACAGCCCTTTTTATCTCCAGCCAATCAAGGCAGTCGTAAACAGGGGATCAATATTAGGGGCCAAGTCCTCGCATTTGAGATTTCTATTGGAACTGTCAGATTTTCAGGGATAAATATTTTATAACAAAAATTGAAAATATTTTGATTCACAGTTTGTTAAGAACTAAGAGTTTGGGGGGTGGGGGGGTGGGGGGGATGAAGTTTTGACTTCATGTGTGAGATTATGAGAGATTTACGGTAGAAGATTTATGGGTATTTAATTGTGGATCAGGCAACATCGTAGCCTAAGATTTGTTGAATTCCATGTTGAAAATACATTCCATTCTAAATAGAACAGGACACAATCTATTTTATATTTTGGTGAAAACTGGAGCCATTACCACAATGCATTCATAGTCTTATGAACTGAAATAATTGTGAGTAATTGATGAAAATTAAACGTATTATTAAAGATAACCAAAATGTATTTCTAATTACTTGAAATTTAAATCCAAAGTATGTTGAAAAATTTTCATTTTCAAGTTAAAATATCTGTTTAGCAATATATGAAATGTTGTTTTATTAGCATTTTGAAAAGGATAAAAAAAAGAAAAGAAAAAAAAAAGAGAAAGTTGTTTGTTGCTAATTTGCATGGAAGAAATGTCCGGGGTTCAAGCACTTGTATTTCTTGTGTGCTTATAATGTTTATTTCTGTGTATGTGTGTTAATGGCCAGTTAGTGTCCTGTCAGAGGCTGACCTTTCTATTTCGATACTTACTTCTAAAACACACTTTCAGGCAATTCCCCCAAACCATCTTACGTCACATGTGATCCAGTACTTCTCGGTGTACAAAACACTTTGTTATCTCAACGTGTCAATGTAAGTTCCATCGCTACTTATATGTATTTTCCTACAGTCTTTGAAGTTGATATGATGCCAAATTATTTTAGCAAATTCTAAAAGTATTGGGTGGTGGGGAATTTTTAGTTTGCCGTTAGTCTGTGGGATAGTGGAGATGTCGTATGAGATAATTATGTCTTGTCTGCCTGTGAAATGTATCTATTGACAATTTTTAATACTAAAGTAGAACAGATATTTGTTCTCTCACAATTTCTCTATGCCACTGTATTTTCCTATATTTTCTTTTATTGATTTTTAATAAATACACGTCTGAGACATCTGACGATCAATAATGGCCATAGATTTTGAATCATATATTTAAGAGTGAATTAAAAAGTAAACTACCTAGTTGTTCCCACTTATTATCTGACACATCTCCATCTTAGCCACAAATAAGTATCAATTTCCCAACATTCCCTGTAGTAGTTGTCCCTCATCCTCCAGTGACAATTTCCCAACATTCCCTGTAATAGTTGTCCCTCGTCCTCCAGTGACAAGCGGTCGTCATTGGTCTCCCCCTGTTTGACGTCTGCTCCCTGTATTACTCGCAATCACGATGTTTGTAGTTCACAGTCTGTGGCGACTTGTTTCCCTCTGCTGCAAATAACAGATGATCAGTAATAGCTGAGCCACGCTGTCCACTACAATCACACCCCCCCCCCCCACCCCTTCTTCTCTCCCTCCTCCCCAGCCCTTAAAGAACGTTTACCCAAAACTCAACTACTAGACATCCGCAAAGTGTTTTTCATGCATCCATTGTGGTGTGTGATCGTTTTCTTCTCTCGCTTTCAGCCGGTGGTCTGCAGTGTATGTGCTACACACGGCGGTGAGAGACGGGCTGACAGGGAGATCTGAATGAAGACTGCGTATTGTTGCTACGACACTGTTGAAGTTTCCCTGAATATCTGGCCGCTGCTTCTCTGAGTGTGTGAGATTGGAGTCCATCATTGGTGAAGAGAGACTGTCGATCGCCTGAGTCTGTCTCCTGTGTGTCTCCTGTGTCTCCTGTGTGTCTCCTGATGGACATGGATGTCATTCACGGATTAATATGTCTCCTCCTTCTATCAGGTGATTGCGTCTTATATATTCTATGCAATTTTATAGGGAAAATATTATAGTTCATTTCTATTTCTCTCCAATTTCCATTAATTTAAAAGTATGTACTTATTATTATACTATAGTTATCACTAAGAGTTTTTAAACTATTACAGTTGTTTTAAGTAATTGTTCATTATTCCTATATGTATTAAATAATTTAACTAGATGAAAAATTTGTGGTGTCACCTTAGGCAAGTGGATTTTTTTCGAAAATGCCTCTTCACCCAGCAGGGAATGGGTACCCAGTAGGATGAGATGGTCATGCGATTGCTAACCTTCTAGCTTTGGAAATTACAGCTTAGGTTGTATACTCCCCAGGGAGTTGAGAAGGAAAACTGGGTGTACACTGATCATTGCTGGGGGTAATAGTGTAGTACTTTGAGCCTTTGATGGCTCTGGTGCATTATTAATTTCCATTATTATTATTAATAATAATTTTAAATAATCATTTTAACAATGTATTATTATGATTTCTACTTATACTTCCTTCCAATCTGGTATAAATATATAAATAAATACTAATATATATATATATGTATATTCATGTATGTTTCCAATAAATCAAAATTATTTTTTACAAAGAAATTCTCAAATTACACAATATTTATTTAAACATTAATAGTCTGTTGATTACTATTTTCTATTGTCACAAACGTGATTTGGTTATGGAATTTAAAGTTGGCCCTTACTGAGTACATGACCTTTGACCAGATCAGTACTTGGACTTGAAACTGAAGATTCTCGAATCATTATAGTGTTTTAAACTCACAATTCAGCCGATCACATGGTAGCCTGTTAAAAGAAAAATATCTATTTTTTTCTGGTGCAGTGAACTTCAAGCCATTAATTACAAACAAATTTTAACTGTTATGTTTTCTATATTTGGCATTATCAGATATGAATTATAATTCCAAATGTACCCTTGGTGTATTGACATGGAGAAATGTAAAAAACCAAAACACACGGCAGTTCTTTCGAAAATAACTGGCATTTTTACACTTTATCCTTGAGCCATTTCATGCAAATTGGAAATCCAAGTTTGGACAGGATAATCAGAATATTTCAGAATAGTAGAACATTGTGATGTGTGGCCTTTGAACTTTATGTGTTTCAATTAACTTTGTAATTTTTTTTGGATGCTTATGGTAATGGTCTGTTGACTAATCAATATTGAATGTTATTTAAATTTGATAGTGTGTAATATAGTGACAATAATAATGACACAGGTAATCATAAAGATGTACCTATGAAACATTTTCATCAACTACTTGGAGCTATTTCATAGCATACTGTTCTAGCATTGCTGAGCACAGTGGTAAAATATCAGACTTAGGAGCCAATGGTCCGAGTTCAAATCCACCTCAGAGACCCAACATCAACGTTCGCAGAACATTTCCATGTGATTATCATCCTTGGTTTGTCAGTACAAGCCAGTGCCAGCCAGTGCTAGCCAGTGCTAGCATGCGTTCTGCAACATTCAGCACTACATGTGTTGCAGGTTTCTCTCTGCCATTAAATGACAAGCCATCATATGAGTAAAATAATCTTGAAAGTGAATCCAAGCCAAACCTAGACCTTGCAGATGCATTCACGTTGAAGCCCTGTGCTTATGCCAGTGACGTAGCTAGACTTCAAGATATACACAGGGAAGGCGACCAAATGGATACACAGAGGGCAGTTAATTGCCCAGGTTTTCTACCAGCATCTGAGCCCCTTGCTCCCCATACTTTATTATGCCATGAAAGTCAATTTCCTGGCATCTAGAGCATAAACTGGTGTATATTACTGACTGTAAAAATGGTCTACTTTGGACAACAATGTTAGCACCTTTTGTTTAACACAGATCAAGTATGGTATGTCTGAATACACAATCGTATGTCACGAGGTGATGCTATTTTATTGGACATAGATTAAATTTTAATAATTTCTTTTACACTTGCATGATATCAATATAGCCATTCTGGATTTCTCCCAGAATTAGAAATTGAAAGATATTGTAGATGTAAAAAAAATAACTGTTGGATATTAAATTCTGAGAAACTGTTCTCAATGGATATTGAAGTCCAAGAAATAAAAAATATTAAATAATTGTTCATATGTATACGACATGAAGATCCATATTATGATCTTGTTGAAATTGTTAAGTATGCAAATGGTCCCGTGAATTACATGGCTAACCATTCAGGTTAAAGTGAAGCATGTTCGAGCTCGGTTGGTTCGTGGATGGGTGACTGAGAACCTGAGAGTATCTAGGATTCATTTCTGCCCCACATTGAATCACAGGCTGAAAACCTTGTGGTGCCGCCTTAGGCTTAGTTTGATAATGCCTCTGTTCACCCATTAGAGAATGGGAAGTTGGAAGGATGATGTGGGCATGTGAATGATAAACCTTCTAGCACCTTGAATGGCAGCTTGGGTTGTATAATCCCCAGGGAGTTGAGAAGGAAAATGAGAGCACACTGATCCATTGACCAGGGTAATGATATAGTAGTATGAGGTTTAGAGGATGGATTTGGCACAGTGCAAATGTTCACTTTAGTATTATTATTATGAGAGCAGAAATTCCAGACAGCCAGTGGGTAGGTAACAACTCCCCCTCACACATATCTATGTAAGGAGATTATGGCAGAATCCCATGAGGTAGCCAATTAATATCCCATGTTTCCATGAGATCCTTTCAGATTCGAACACAACTGCAATTATGGGCAGAAGCATGGTCTAACCTCCAACATGGCCCCCACTTCACTAAGCTGTCTTAGCTAGTCCGGATGTTATGAGATACTGGTCGTGAACCAATATTCATACAGTCACATAATAAAACCTTTGATTGAATATCAACCATTGAAGGGCCTTCAAAATTGTCTAATTATGACATCTTTGTGAAATATGGACTTGCTTGCTAATCAAACTAAAAGTAATTTCTTTCATTCAAAACGTATTGATGCAAAAGTATTTAAGTATCAATTAGAAACATGACCAGGCATTTGAAGCAGCTGTCTAAAAGTAATTATGTTTTTTGTAATTCGGTGTTTGAAAATAGAACCTTTAATTGAGTAGTAGCAGCTGAGAAGCAGTGCTAATTAAAAAAAATCTGAATCATCCATATTCAACAAAATTCATACTAAAAAATCAAATTGTACACAAATTACAGCTTTTAATACAGCTTTTAGCAAGCTTTTATATGGCATATTGAATATTAACCCTCTCCCTGCTGGATTAGGCAGTCGCTGCTCTTTAGGGCATCTCTCGTTGCCTTCAGCGACGTAATGTATTAAATCAATCAATCGATTTAGCAAGCTTGCAATAAATACTTACAGATGTAACTTTGAGATAGGAAATAAGTTAATGACAACTTAATGACGGAATGTCATATTGAAATAAGTTAATGACAACTTAATGACAGAATGTCATATTGAAAGGTATTTACTGTGTCACATAAGAAAAACACACCAGATAATAAGGTGAAATGGATATTGTTTTAGACAATTATGCTTTGTTTTTGTGCTATTTGTAGGTTTCCTGATTTCCTATGTGAGGAAATCGATTGCATTTCAATATTAATGCAATTCTACAAACATGTTGTTCAGCAAGAGACATTCAACTTAATATGGAAAGTGCTATGCTGGCTTCTCTTGGTAGCAATTGGCCTGCATTGGATCGTTCTGAATAGACACATCTAAATATGGCTTGATTGCCCGAGGCAGCGATTAACTGAGCTTGCCATCCCACACTCACTGATCAATATAAAAAATGAAGCTAGCATGGATGCTGATTTCAAAGAGTACAATTTCAAGTTTATTTTTTACTTTAGTGTACAGAAGAAAGTATCTGGAAGCATTGTAATACATTAATCATTTGTTCCATTGTTGTATGACATCCAGACTGTGGTTATAAAATTTCAATTTTGAATCTTTTTGCAAGACTATGGAATATAATTTCATTGCCTTCAGTTTGATATTACATTTTCCTCAGAAATCGAGAGAATAAATGTCTGACTTGTTGACTTTGTCCAAGAAAAAAACTCTGAGTTAATTGATTACGGTAGCTCCTGCCTGGCTGTTATCAAAATCCTTTCAATTTCTATTTAATGCCAACTTTGTTGGCAAATCCCTGTCTCTATGTGGATGTCAGATGTGAAGAATTGCTTTAGAGATCTTTAAGAGATGGCAGACTTCAAGTGATAGGGTAAACACAGGCGAGGATCCTTCACGTTGAATCTAATAAATTGGCCTTTGTCGCTTGCGTCGATAGAGAATGGGTTAGTGCAGTGGTGGCTGCAGTTATTTAGCAGAGTGGTAAGTGCTGTGGTTGGTGGAGCAGTTGGTGGAACAGGTGGTGCTCTGGTTAAAACATTGCTTAGTTCAGTGATTGGCAGGGTTGTTAATGTTTTGGTATAGTGGAATGGTGGTGCAGTGATCAATAAAGTGATTGGCATAGTTGTTAGTGTTGTGGTATAGTGGAATGGTGGTGCAGTGATCGATACAGTGGTTGTCAGTGTTGTGGTATAGTGGAATGGTGGTGCAGTGATCGATACAGTGGTTGGCAGAGTTGTTAGTGTTGTGGTATAGCGACATAGTTACTGTGGTGGTTGGTGGCTGCAAAGTTTTAATGTAATTACCGTATATGGTATAGTTAATCGTAAGAGCCGTGTTTAGGAGCTCTGGTAATGATGTGAAGCCAGGCTCACTTTCCCAGTCACTGACTGTGCAAAGAAAAACATGTCCAAATATTCAAGTAAACATTTTGACATATTGATCACTGGATGTATTTTCCACATTCTTGTCAATTCTTTCATGTCCCACCTCTACTGTGCTAACATAGACCCACAGTTTTTATATTCACCTCTGACAAAACGGAAAAGAAAAATTCTTGTTAGTGGCATAACTGGGGAGCCATAATTGAATTTCAATATATTGGTTGACAGCAGGTTGATTATGTGTTGATTATGTGTCTTGACAACAATACTCATGTAATTCTCAGGGTTATGGTGTCGAGAACTACGTTGAACATTCATCTAGACATCAGTGTTAGACTAATATGTAATAGATATGTATCATTAACAACTACTTTCACTAGGATTAGTTAGTGCTTGATGATCCACACTTAAAGAACTGCATTCAATTAGTTTTAAATAATATATATTTTGAGTTTAAATGCAAAATACATTCATTCAATTGGAATGCATAGCATGTCTATTTAAAAATATATAAGATAAAGTATTCAGTATGTTTGGTTCCGTTCAACTACTGACACTGTACATATAATATGTTCACATACAGTTAGCTGTGTTGCCGTAGTAACAGTATTTTGTAGCCTGTGAGATTTGACATTTACCACTATCATTATACCATACATTTTTCTAAGTACAGCACCCAATTTACATTGATAAAGAAACGCATAAAGAGAAAGAATCCAAAGTCATGTAGTTCAATATTTTAAAATGATTTACAAATCTTTGTATGTGAATTGTATGTCAAATACAGCGTAGGTTTAGTTAACAAGCTGAGAAGGAGATGAAACACAAGTCATTTCTAGATCTTTCAGTTTTGTTGTTGGTAATGCCTGGCTAAGAAAACTAAGCAAGGAAGTAGCAAATACTGCTAATGATGACATTGTTTGTGTTTTGTCCACAGTGTGCAGAGTTTATGGACAAAACCCCTCAGCATCGGCAAATGTTGATCTCACAGTCCCCGTCTCGAACAACAGCAGTGTCACTGAATGGGCAAGTGGATCCTTTAATCCAGCGTCACTGCCCATGGTATCCACATCACAGCATCCACAAACATCCGGGGCACTTTGGGAGATTCTCGTCCCATCGGCGGCCATCGTCCTGGATTACGCCACACCCCAGACGGCCTCTGTGACGTCGACGTTGGCTCGCCTCAACAATGTTCAAACTAGCAGAAGCTACAGTAAAACTGCAGATTTTATGCACACTCGGATGACAATGGTTCACTCTGATAGCGTTGTATCGAGAGATCATGTCAGTGCTAGTTCTGCACATTCAACTTCAAAACATCAGCCTGTGTCCATTTTCTCGACCTCAGAGTCTGTGCTCTCTGCCATGGGCATTGTAAAGGTGGCGACACCTGTTGCCATGGCAACTGAGAGGGAGAAGTCGAGTTTGAATATGATGTCTCAGGAAATTCAGTTCACCGATTCCCAAACAGTTCTAGTCACTAGTGAAAGGGTTCCTGCAAGTTCTGCTGTAATTGCAGTCTCCACCGTGACTGTTCCCACTGCAGAACCCAGTTTGAGTGTTCCCACAGCTTTAGCCCCTTCCATGAGTGTTCCCATTGGGATGCATCCAGCATCTGACAAAGATTTCAGTAGCAGTGTCGGATTTGTGCCGTCTGCTGCTGAAAATATCCCAAGTGTTTCTTCAGAGCATGTGCTAGCTCCATCTGCTTCCCTCCAGCTAACATCTGGCTCAATGGCAACCAGTCTGGAATCAGCAATGTCCCAGACTTCTGACAATTACGTGGCAACAGACCTGGTCATAATGGAGGTATCCACACCATGGGGAGAGTTCATGGATAAGGGGACAGAAACACTCATTGAAACTTCCACAAATACTGTGCCCGTGCCAAGTTGGGTAGTACCACTGTTGTCTTCAGACATTCCTGTGGTCCAGATGTATAGTTCAGAGGTTGTGGAAGCAGGCACATTCCCCCAAACCTCAGGAGAAATCTCCAGTTCCTTGCCAACCACAAATATCGTTCCAACTGTCACTCAGATTCCAGCAGAGATCCCAGAAACAACAGAAGTTAGTATGACAATGTCATCAAGCCAGAAGACCACAACACCTTCCATTCTGGAAACTAAATTGGTGCTGGTCTCAACTACTGATGAACTGGCATCCTCCACATCTGTACACCTTCCTGACATCACCGTGAAGCCATCTCAGTCAGAAGACTCTCAAGGATACTCTCTTGTTGAAGCTGTGTCAGAGGAGAGAAGCAGCACTTCAGAAGTCACAATGACACCTACAAGCATGTCAGTGTCAGCATCTTCTACATCCCCAGTGCTTCCTACAAAGGCCCCATCTGTCTCTGTTCCATCTCCATCAGCTCAGACAACTTCAGTCCTTGACCTCCCATCAAAAACAGAATCTGTCTCATCGAGCATCGTAGCTCAGCCCAGAATCTCTTCCACATCAAAACAACCCTCTTCTACCGTGAAAGCACCTCCTGGTGGTTCTGAGAATCTCAAGGACTGCTACTTCAAGCTTGTCTTTGATGTCGACTGCTTGCTGATCCTCAACAATTCTCTGATTCTTGCAGAGTTTGTGGGGTCCTTGGAGGAGGTTCTGGTTATTAACCTACACATAGAAAAGAAGCAGATCAAGCTGTACGATCCTCTCTGTGGATCCATTGTCATACATGTCGCACTGCACCAAGTTCCTTACCCAATGGTCAAATACATGCTGTACTCTCAGTTCCGACAGAGGAAGTTTGAAGTTCCGATAATGATCAACAACCAGTGGCTAAAGCTGTTTGGAAGTCATGCCGTTGAGATTGATGCACCTGACTCTCCAATTACTTCTCTAGATCTTCCCGGATCTGGCTTGGACAAGGTGGACCTCATCGTCATCATCGTCGCTTGCTGCATCTGTGGCATGCTCATCACTATTGGTGTAATCCTGTGTGCAAAGGAGTGCTACCGGAGGAAGTACGCCCAGTCCTTCGATCTCCTAGAAGTCCCGCACGTCAACCTCAAGCTTGAGGACTTCACGCTCACACGCATTCCACGACCGAAGACCACGTACAGCGATGAGTCCGTGACCATGCATGGGTACGTGGACACCAGCTCCCAAAGGATTGTGAAGAACAGCGGGCACCACGTGACCAATGGGAATGGTGTCCATGCTACAGACCTGCAGTTGAGGATGAAGCAGAACAAGGATGGACTGGTGGTGGGGGTCACGGGGTACGCCATGCAAACCAATGGAAGTATTGGTGATAAAGGCACGAAACGGAGTTCTCTGCGAACAAAGAACTCTCGGTCGTGTGATCCAGCGACCGAGAACCTTCTAGATAAAGGGGACACTAACACTCCTATGGGGGCACACAACCCTATATTTGTGGACGATGAAAGTTTGTCACATGCAAATGATAATCATGGAAAGAAGGATTAAAATGAATTGCATTTTTGAATAATGCTAGAATGAATGGGTTTTCTCTAGAATTTCAATAATATGATGTATGTTGACATTTTATGCAAGTCTGGTTCTTGAAGATATTTATTGGTAAATAATCACTTGATAACTGCTTTAACCTCCTATCTGCTGAAGACAACTGGCAGATGCCATACAAAGTAGTGATAGAGAGATAGAGGGAAAGGGTTAACATCAATAGAAAGCAATTGGTTCCAGACATGGGAAATGAAAGGATTGATTGTAATATACTGTACACAACTTACTCATCTAGTTTTATTCCAAACTGTAAATTCCTGGATACTTCTCATACACACACACACACACACACACACACACGCATGCACACATACACGCACACACACCCACCCACACCCACACACACACACACATATGAATGCAGATCTTGAAGATGGCATTATCATTAGAGGGCCTAACAAGAGCAAGGGAAGAATTGACTGGATTGATCAATATTTGAATCATGAATGATGGGACAGATTCCATGTGACATTTGCTGGCAAATTAAATATCATTTACATTATTCATTATTTCCTAATCATATGAATTGTTTATAGAGTATTTCACATGTACTGTACCTGTACCACTGTCATTGACTTGCCAGAATTGACTTGTCCATACCTAGCTACTGTCTGTTATACATATATATTGTCAACATGGTCAATGTAATTTGTTTTGTTATCACCTGAACAGATGGAATTGTTGTGTTGTCATGGTTGTTATACAATACAATCAAATTCAGGTATATATACTTTTTTTAAATTGCTAAGTGATAATTGATTGTTGCCATGCACAGCATGTTATTATCATTTAATTATCACTATTGAGGATTTAATTATCACTATTGAGGATTTAATTATCACTATTGAGGATTTAATTATCACTATTGAGGATTTCATTACAGGTATCACTATTATTTGACTCATTCGGTAGAGCATTGGACTCACAATCCAGCAACTCGGGTTCAAATCCCAGGATCGGCATGATCCTCTGTTACAGGGAGCTAGGAATTCTCAGTCCGACAATTCTGAGAGAAGTTCACCGGGAACAACTCGAATACACGTTGGGTGCCATTGTAACCGAGGATCATGCCGATCCTGGGATTCGAACCTGAGTTGCTGGATTGTGAGTCCAACACTCTACCGAATGAGCCAAAGGGGTAACCCCGCTGGCCGAGACCAGTAGGAGC
>JAUTBT010014695.1:0-22833 GCA_032361225.1 Lepetodrilus schrolli
TGCCACTCTACAGACATCGCATCCTATCAATATCGCGTCAGAAAGGTAACTTTCGCAAACATTGATGCCGGGCCCCCTGGGGCAGGATTTGAACCTGGAACCTTTGGCTCCGAAGTCCCACTGTTCTACCACTGCGCTACCACCTGCCCCAGTTGTAACTTAAAACGAGTCCAAAATGAGCATAAATATCTGTTAATACTTTAATACTGTTGGATATGCTTATTGAAGAAAAGAAAATATTCACTAGCAAACAATGTGAAATTACTGAGTGCTGTCATCATGGTGAAGTAAGACTTGTTTTTCTGATTTCAGGAAACAAATCCTCAAATCACCATGACTGCTGCAGTTTATGATAATGACATTGACCAGTTCATCAGAGATCAGAAGTCACAGTTGGCCACTGAACGACGGCGACTGGAGGTAAGTTCACTCTCATCAGTGACTACCATGTCTATACTGGCCACTAACACTTGGAAAAGACACGGAATAATCAGTGGCTTAGCTAATGAGCTTTGAAATACTAGGCAGGCAGGCTGGCATGTACGCTTATGCGCACACACACATACATACACACACGCACACACATACATACAATTTGCATACAACCACAGATAGTTTACTTATTTAGTGGTCAAGAAAATTACGTGAATTATGAAACTATATTTCATTTGTTTACCATATTATATTTGCAAGTACATAATTCAACCAAATCCTTTCCCCTCACGTTCATTTTATATTTGATTTTTTTTGGACAGGTTCCATTATATATCTGGCAGATCAGTAATTTTGCATTGAAAATTGCCTGTTATCTGATACTAGTAAAATACTTGTTTGAATTCAGCAGGGATCTCCTCATTCAATCAATGATTCATATATTTCCCCTTACTATATACAAGAATTTAAGAACTGTGGAGTGTGTACTTATTCATGTTAAACGGAAGGGGAAGTTGTAAAATATATGTACACATTATTGGGACATTTCAAAGAACTTTCATGGAATCTTTCATAGAGCAGTGAAGGTTGATGCACAAAAAGAGATGAATGTTGCAACACAATTGTATCTATAGCTAACATTTAGTCCATAACGCTCATCAATATTTCTGATTGTATGATTTGAGTTATGCTCTGAAGGGTGAGAAAGTGCACTATTTGGTTTCTTATAAAAGACCCCACAATACTTCCATACAGGATGATGGGGACACATCTCCATCCTCAGATAAACGAGGAACTTGGGACCAACCTGCACCCACTCAGAAGTTAGCAGAACAGGTAGATGGACAGATTGTATGATTTTAGTTTTTTTTTGGTTTGAATTGGGGCTTAAAGTCGCTTTCAAGATTCTTTCACTTATATCACGACATGTCAGTTTAGGGCAGGAGGAAACCCGCAACATCCGTAGCATTGTTCTACCACTGCGCTACCACCTGCCCGATTTTATGATATTACAGTATACTGATGTCGCAGAATAGCGCATTTTCAGCACATTCCCAATATTTGTTGACGTCTTTTTCTTTGTTTTTCAATGTTCTTGTACTATAAGCCAGCTCAGAGTTTTGAATTCGCACAGAATACGCGTGCACATGTCAAAGATGACAGCACATGAACAACAACTGCCTGATGCACTGTAGTGATAATAATGCACGTTTTTCATCTGTTTTGCATTACTTGTTTGTTACAACCATTGTAAAGTATTCTGGTGGTTGTGATAAGCATTTTAATAGCATTATGCTATGCTAAATGTGCTTTGACATTTGATACATGCATGCATATTCTTCCCGTATTTGGAACTCTAAGCTGGTTTATTAAAGCTTCACATTACTATGATTTATTAGATTAAATGTTAAACTTAAAGGTGCACCATCACACTGAAGATCGTTTTAGACTAGATTGAAGATTTAACCCTCTCCCTGCTGGATTACTCAAGCACTGTTCTTTAGGGCATATCCAGTTGCCTACAGCATGGAGAGGGTTAAAAGAAAGAAAAATGGAAAGTACATTATAATTGATGTACATATTGCTTTTGTACATTTTAACTTTTCATTGCTCTATGGTAGGATGCACTCCTTTATAAATACTATCCTTATAAATAATCCAATGAACTTTGACGTTTGTGATATGCAACACGTTTATGCTAATCTTGCTTGCACGTATATGGTCCAAGATTATACATATGCTTATTAAAGTTTGTCCTGAACATGATGGATGGATTGATCCAAGTTTTGATAGTCCTTACTTTTTATATTTATGTACATATATGTTTATTAATTATTGTGTCTTTGGGTATGCTTTGAACTGTTGGTAATGTTTCTTTTTATTTTTTATTTTGCTATTGTGAACATTTCAGGATACAGTTTTAGTATTCAAGGCCTTAATTATCACCAAATATTAGTAGAAAATCTGTAGTTTAAGTACATGACAATAATCATGGTACACAATAGGGTTAGCAACAATGTCCCATTCCACAGAACAATTGTATCGTTAGGATTCCGACACTGTTCCACAGAACAATTGTATCATTAGGATTCCAACACTGTTCCACAGAACAATTGTATCATTAGGATTCCGACACTGTTCCACAGAACAATTGTATCATTAGGATTCCGACACTGTTCCACAGAACAATCATAACCTACAATTCTCGTAACTTACGTTCAATATGGGCTTCAAATTCATACGATATATTCAAATCACTGATGATATTCTGTATTATAATTTATTTTGAATAACTAACTGAGGATCTCCCGAGCTCTAATTTGTTCTAATAAATGCACATTGTGTCACATAGTACATACACGCTGGCATCACTTTGATTTCGGCTGGACAGCTATTTTATCATCTGAATATCAATCCACAAAAAGGGAGATAACAAACTCTGGATCATTGCATGGTTGCTCGTTTTTGCAATCGCACTGCATTATTTATTGTGTTAATTCATGATAATGCCTCATATTGTGTTGTAATATGTCATAATATGATCCCAATATCAGATATTAAATCATATTGAACCCTTTCCATGCTGAAGGCAACCGGAGATGCCCTAAAGGGATGTACCTATGCCTAATCCAGCAGGGAGAAGGTTAATGCAATATTTATGGTTTAATAATGTTATCATATCGCATAATTCTCCAATAAATACAATAGTGAATGGACAGAAATACGTACATATAAAATGTTACGATTCCAACTTGTATCTCGTGGTATCTTTATGATTGTTTTGTGGAATAGCCGTAACACATTCACTGCATTGATTGATAAAATATTTTGAACTTACCTGATGTTGACCGCGATCTTGGTAAACGGTTGACTTCATAATGTGACATTATTATTCAACAATGACACGTATGAACTGTATGCAATTTATTCAAAGATTATTCAGCACATGTTAGTGGTAGTAACGCCACCTACCTATTTTCAGCTAACATATTTCTTGCCTTTGTACATTTATGTTCATTGTGCTCAGAATTGGTTAGTGTAAGTGTGACAATATATATACATGCACACATATGCACACACACACGCGCATGCACACATGTACGCACCATCAGGGCTCGACATTAAATTTGTGAGGCACCTGTCTGTGTCCTGTCAGACATGAAACTACTTGCCCTGTAGGTAAAGGGCTTGCTAACTTGGGCTATTTCACTTGTTTTCCTGTGGATAATACCTGTCCTGGGCAGGCAGACAATCTTTACTGTCAGGCCCTGATCATGTAAATACTACCCTCAATATGAGCATTAATTTATCAATATACTTCTAATGATACAGTCATAGTACTAACATGCATCTTTCATCAATGATCATATTTTGTATTTTTATTTGTTTTCATTTTTTTTCATTATCATTTTCATTCTTATTTTCATTTCCATTCTCTTTTCTTAATTTTTACACCTATAGATATCATGTCCATTTTGCCTGTTTAGACACGTCGCCCCCCATCGGTGGGGGAATATGTGGGAATGAAATTTGATGGCAACGGTGGCGCCGCCAAACAGCAGCAGTTGGCTGCTGAACGAAATCGAGAGTATAATGAAATGCTTTCCAAGGTACATTGTGAAAATTGTGGGCTTGGTTTCGTTCAGTTGTCTGGTTGCCCGAGTGTGAAAGAGGCAAGATCATACTTGCATAAGGAATAATGGTCACTATCAGGGTTATTGCATATGAAAGAAACGACATCTTACCACTCCGAGTTTGGGTTTTATCTGTGATAGGGCAGTATTCAGGACCTAAACCGTTCCATGAAACAGACCCGACACAGGCATATGCTGGACTGCCTCGGACTCGAGATGGTCCTCTCCGAGGTCCACGCGAATAGTCTATATTTATAACAGAGCACTGTTGGGAAAGACTTCCTTTGCATTGCCGATATACTGTCATACAGTTTGGATGGATCTTTTTTTAAATATTTTTTATTAACTATTAATATTATTTAGAAAAATAAAACAAGATATAAAAAAGTATATATAAAATACTTGCAAGTATGATCTTGCCTCTTACTGTTAAGTTTCAGGGTCCCTGTTTGTCCATAACTATCTCATCCATTGTGTTCTTCATTCAGTTTGTGTTTTGTTATGCATGATTAGACTGACTGGCTCAATTGAGAAAATATATAGCATTCATACATGGTTTCAAGCTTACTATTGCATGAACACTTTCCTTGAGATGTATTTCGCTTAAATTTTCACACAAATTGTAAAGCAATAGTTTTTTGATTCCCTGGTTTACAGATTTAATGGTGATAATTATGGCTTGAGTGGTTGACAATATACATAAATATAATTTGATAAGAACTAGTACACTGTCGGCAGAGTATAATAACAATAAAAGAAATGTTTAATTGGATCAGGGGATATGTAAACCAGGGAATAAAATAACATTCCTAATTGAAAAATTAGATGGTGTTCGAAAGGACAAACCATAGTAGCACTTATGGATGATTAATTTAACCCTCTCCTTGCTGGAGTAATGACAATCACTGGTGTGTATAGCATCATTGGTTATCTCCAATACATAGAAGGTTACGGTAATGTTCTAGTTACACCTGAAAACTGGCCTAATTGGCAATGTAACTTTTACTGGATATGTTTGATTGAGCCAGTTTGGTTTATTGTTTGAAGTTTGTGGAGTTAATTACTTTTAACACATATGCTACAATTAAATACAAATATAATATGTTTGTGTGAAAAAAATTACTTGTGTTGTAACTGGTCTGTAGCTAATAACATTAATTCATAATTGTAGTTGTGTGAATACATTGTTGTTTGACTTAAAGATTTCATAATATATTTTTTTTGCATCTCCTGTTTTACATGAGTGTATGCAATTTGTAATTTTGTTATTTCTACTGTAATTACAATGCTTCAGTATACTGGTATAGGTATCTCTTCAGTATACTGGTATAGGTATCTCTTCAGTATACTGGTATAGGTATTTCTTCAGTATACTGGTATAGGTATCTCTTCAGTATACATGTATAGGTATCTTCAGTATACTGGTTTAGGTATCTCCTCAGTATACTGGTATAGGTATCTCTTCAGTATACTGTTAAGGTATCTCTTCAGTATACTGGTATAGGCATCTCTTCAGTATACTTGTATAGGTATCTCTTCAGTATACTGGTATAGGCATTTCTTCAGTATACTGTTGTAGGTATCTCTTCAGTATACTGGTATAGGTATATCTTCAGTATACTGGTATATGTATCTCTTCAGTATACTGGTATAGGTATCGCTTTAGTATACTGGTATAGGCATTTCTTCAGTATACTGGTATAGGTATCTCTTCAGTATACTGATATAGGCATCTCTTCAGTATACTGTGTACATTTCCATGTAATGCCTGAAGAGACGATTGGTTTTCTGTTGGTTAAAGTAAAATGTTTCCTGATGTACAGTATTTACTGTTAACATTTGACCTGCTGGGTGGAGTCCTATTTGACACTGATTGTTGTTAATCTTTAAGGAGAATTAAAGCGACTCGAACTTAGTGTAGAAGGTGGGGCAAATATAGTGTGACTTTCCTTATGTCAATTATTATTATTACTGATAGTGATGTATAATATATTGAGCTATTTTTACAAGAATCAATATTTTCATGCATCAAATGGCCCAGAAAATCATTATATTTCTTTTTAATAATGTCAATCAGTGTTTTGAAATTGGTCTTCACACAATACACAATTACAGAAGTTGATGTCCCATGAACTCTGTCCCACTTGTTTTGCATACCGATAATATCATCCTTAGCCAACAAAGTAAACAGTATCAAGAAACCAGTAAGTTCGGTGTTCATGTAAAATCATCACTTCTTTGTGGTTTTTTTTTGTAAGTGAAGATTTGCATTCCAGTAGTCACAGTAGTTGAGCAACAAGCCACTGGTTGATTGATACACATACACAAATGAAATCTGCCCAGTATGGTCTTAGACTGTGTATTATATGTTATTGATCAGTCACTTCACATACTGGTACCAGATACTGTCTTGATTATTATGGATTATATAGAACCAATCAGAATAATATCATCTGTACTCGTCATGCTAACCTCAAGCTGTTAGTTTGCCAAGATGACATCAAGCCACTGACTTGTCAAGATGGCATCAAGCCTATGACATCAAGATGACATCAAGCCTATGACTTGTCAAGCTGACAACCAGCCTCTGACTTGTCAAGATGACATCAAGCTTAGGTTATATGCTGACTGTTTTGGTGCAAAAATCCAGTACAATCTGGAGCTCATTCATCCAGTGCAATCTGGACCTCATACAGCCAGTACAATCTGGAACTTATACATCCAGTACAATCTGGAGCTCATTCATCCAGTACAATCTGGACCTCATACATCCAGTACAATTTGGAGCTCATACATCCAGTAGAACATGGAGCTCATTCTTCCAGTACAATCTGGAGCTCATTCATCCAGTACAATATGGAACTTAACATCCAGTACAACCTGGAGCTCATTCATCCAGTACAATCTGAAGCTCATTCATCCAGTACAATCTGGAACTTATACATCCAATACAATCTGGAGCTCATTCATCCAGTACAATCTGGAGCTCATTCATCCAGTACAATCTGGAACCTATACATCCAGTACAATCTGGAGCTCATACATCCAGTACAATCTGGAGCTCATACATCCAGTACAATCTGGAGCTCATTCATCCAGTAGAACCTGGACCTCATTCATCCAGTATAATCTGGAGCTCATTCAGTACAATCTGGACCTCATACATCCTGTACAATCTGGACCTCATTCATCCAGTACAACCTGGAACTCATACATCCAGTACAATCTGTAGCTCATTCATCCAGTACAACCTGGAACTCATACATCATGTACAGTCTGGAGCTCATTCATCCAGTACAACCTGGAGCTCATACATCCAGTACAATCTGGAACTTAACATCCAGTACAACCTGGAACTCTTTCATCCAGTACAAGCTGGAGCTCATTCATCCAGTATAACCTGGAACTCATACATCCTGTACAGTCTGGAGCTCATTCATCCAGTACCTGGAGCTCATACATCCAGTACAACCTGGAACTCATACATCCTGTACAATCTGGAGCTCAGTACAACCTGGAGCTCATTCATCCAGTACAACCTGGAGCTCATACATCCAGTACAACCTGGAACTCATACATCCTGTACAACCTGGAGCTCAGACATCCTGTACAATCTGGAGCTCATACATCCTGTACAATTTGGAGCTCATACATCCTATAGCTATTGATTGCGATCACTCAGGTCACATATATTATACACTACATACATTCACTGCCTCCAGTTGTTTACTTTGGTCTGAAATATTCATCATTCCGTCCATGTTAATAGCATCCCTCCATCTTTATTGTGGTCGCAAATTGGTGAAAGATTCCCGCAGCCGTTAAGCTCCATAATCGCCGTCTTTATTGTGGTATTTATGACATGGCGGACATCCCCGTTCTCCATACACTGGTGTACCTAGATACCACGGCTAGTTTGCATCTGTTATGGCAGACAACTGCCTGGAAACTTCATTGATTTTCCTAATCCATTTCGTCCCATCATTGTTGTCGATATATCTGCCGGATTCGCGTCACTGAACATATACAGTTACGTGGACTAGCACTAGCACGGCACTCATCATGGCTGATGGACACTGTCCACTGACATAGACGTGATGGCAGATGTAATTTATCTCACTTCTTTTGAAATTCACGCAGCATTGCGTTCTGCAGACCTGAGACATGGATTATACTTGTGTTAGATGATTCAAAGTTAAGCCGCGGTAAGGAATGCAAAATCCTAATTTATGCGTGTACGTGTGTGAATCAATTTTTGTTTGTAGTGACCGTAACTCGTTTAACATGCTATTTGTTATTTGTACTTACCGGGGTATTATGTTTGTTTTTCATTGGTTTGCAGTGACCTTATAGTATACTTGAATTTGTGCATCTACCATGTCTATTTATCTTTAGCTTTGTAATTTTATTTAGATTCAACAACAGTGTGCTACATAAATACATAATTGTGTTTGAATTCCTATTCTATTCATTGTGAGACATGCACAGAATCTTAATTATTTACATTATTATGATACTTTGATATATATATATATATATATATATCGAGAGAGAGAGAGAGAGAGAGTGATGTGGGAAAACAGCCTCACATAATATCAGTTTTGCCTACTTGTTTTATAAATTCAGTAATATATGAACACATTCTGATCTGACTGTCACCCCATACTAATCTGACTGTCACCCCATACTGATCTGACTGTCATCCCATACTGATCTGACTTTCCTGTAGAGACCTCCACAGCGTCGCCGATTTCCTGTCATTTCCACATCTCCTGTGACCCGGCAAGCACCTGCACCCAGACCCCCTGAGCCTAGTGTGCCTGAGATCTCACCTCAGGTACTGTGTCTATCATCACCCACCCCCATCTACCTGTTTATGCCATGTACCTGTGCTTGTCGTACCGTAATTACCCTAATAGAACCCTCTAATAGTTCAAACACCTAAATTAATCGGCGAAAATACCTTTTTTTCCAGCCCTAATAATATGAACATTACCAATATTTTCAAATTGTAATTTTCTAATTATTCAACAATATCATATTTTCAACAATCTTAAACATTTAAAAACAATTTTAAACAATTAAAAAATATATATAACTCCTTCATTTATTTACCATTTCATTTGCATTAATATTTTCTACTTTAATTTGGTTGTCCCTAATTATACAAACACCGATTGTTTTACATTTTTGTATTTTTATAAATAATTCGAATAGCCTTAAATTTAATTATTTTCTCTTGTTTGAATTATTAGGGTAATTACGGTATACCCATCTCCTGTTAGTCCTCTGTCCGTCATTTACCCATGTCCATTATCTACCCTTATATGTTTTGATTGTCAACATGCTTGTCATCTACCCATGCCTGTGATCTATCTACCTTTGCCTATCATTTTTCTGTCATCTACCCGTGTATGTCATCATGTTTGTCATCTACCCATGTATATCATCTACCCGTACATGTCATCCTAAGTTGTATGTATGTGTTTATCGGTCAGATGGTATTTTCAGGTGGCAAAGAATTTATTTTTTCAGTTGTTTACTGACGGTTCAACATTATTGGTCATACATAATGCATTGTATGTTAAGTCTTTACAAGTTGTGCTCATTATTTGTTATCTGATTGTTCACGTAGCTCAACTAGTTCTATATGATAGTGAAATACAGAAAAACGGGTTCCCCCTTACTGTCTTTAGACAAAGAAAACAAAATAATTTGTTTCCTATGTTTCCTGGACTCTCATGTTTCTTTAAAACCATATCAATACATATACTTTATTCAATCAATTATGTTTTGTGTTAAGAGAATATTAACTATTTAATCTGATAATTTGTTTTTACCTTTGAACAGATGTTTTTATGGTTATTTGTGTTCTGCCATTTAATTTCATGAGAAGCTCGCAAGAAACATTAAACATTAATCTATTTTTAAGCATCATTTGAAATTTAATCTAAACGTCATTGCAAGTTTGTTGCTAGTGATTCTGTTCATTTATAAATGATATTAAGTTACTTGTGATCACTTTACACTGTGTTGACTGATTGTTCTTTGTTTTTACTAGTGTATTTTTGGTGATATACAGATATTAAATGGAAATCTAATGGTGTTTCACCATTTTCTTAGTCCACTGTATGAAATAAGTTTTAGTCAGGTACAGCTATGCTACAGCTATAGCAAGAATGATTTTAAAGATAAACATATTTGACAAATATTCATACATTTAAATAGATCTATGCAGTTTATAGTTTGATAATAATGTGAGAATGATAAATTAAAATACATTTCCTGCAATAATCATATTCTATGAAAAAATATATTTTAATAAAAACTTGTAATTAATTCCACGTTGTAACATACCAGCATGTGGTTCCCGTGCGTTTCGGTCGTGAGAAGACAATCTCAGATCCCAGAATTTACCCCTACGATCATGAGAGGAGGAACCTACAACTCAAGACTAAATTAGCGCAGGAAAGACAACAAGATTATAGAGAATATATCGCCCAGGTCAGATTTGTGTTCCTTGTTGTCCTGATCATTTATCAGTTTGGCGTTATGCTGAGAAATTACTGGTATTTGTCAATTTGGTGTTATGTCAAGAAATTTCTGTATCGATAAATTATTTTGGATTTTACTGAATTCCTTACATGGAAAAATAATGTGTAATTTCTTTTTTGGTTAGAGTAGGTATCAATTTTAGACTATCCATAGTCTCAGAGGGTTAACGAAAATCAATAATATATAACTTATATTGATTAGTATTGAAAGGAGCCCCTGAAATTCTTTACCATCTGAGTTCTCCAGTAATCTAGACTTGCTTAACTGATCTAGGGGCAAATTTTGAATAGGAGGATTTTGGTGAGAACAGGGTGCGACACAGACTAGTATCAATTTTCAAAGTAAGCACAATAGATGTAATTTAACACGATGAACACTGAAGTTGAGGAACATTTACAGTCTACTGACAGTGTCAGTGGATGACTGATAATGTCATTGACTGTCGTGTTTGGACATGACGTAGCACAAGGATGCAGTGGTCAGAAGGAAAAAGCTGACGCCAGTGGAAAGTATGGGCTTGCCAGTTGGCTACTATGAGCAAACCAAACGCAGACTTCAGAAAGATATTGTACGGGAATACCGGAATATGCTAGACCAGGTAAATGGATAGTGTTACTGAATGACAGTGCTACTGAACGATAGTGTTACTAAATGATAGTGTTACTGAACGATAGTGTTACTGATAGTGTTACTGAATGATAGTGTTAATAAATGATAGTGTTACTGAACAATAGTGTTACTGATAGTGTTACTGAATGATAGTGTTACTGATAGTGTTACTGAATGATAGTGTTACTGATAGTGTTACTGAATGATAGTGTTATTGATGGTGCTACTTAATGATAGTTAATAAATGATAGTGCTACTGAACGATAGTGTTACTGATAGTGTTACTGAATGATATTGTTCACTGGAAGAATGAATACAGTATTTACTATAATCCTATTGTTACATCACAGTATGTGAAATTTTACTGCAAATTAGATGAATAAGAAAAGAAGCTGAAAAGGGTCCTGCACAGTAGATATAAAAGTATTACAGAAATAAAGTGGCAATGGTCTCTGAAGTCATCTTGTTCCAATCTGGATTTTTAGCAGAAGGAAGAGAATGCCAGATTAACACTGCTACAGCTTGGCCTTGCTGGCGAAGTCATCCTTCCTTCTGACAATGAATGTGATGATGACAATGATGGTGATGAGAATGAGAATGATGAGGAAGACGACGTCATTGCACGTCATGACGCCGTCAACCCCGACTCTAACCCGTATCTCAGTGAACCTCAACCAGTGATGCCTAGACATCAGTATCACAGGAAGTTAGGCAGTAGACAGAGACCATCTGGTAACCGTTGTCACAGTAGCCATGGTAACCTACAACAGAACTGCCTTAGGCCAAATACAGAGGTATATTCGTGTTGCATCATATTTCCGACAGGTGATGGCTGATAATAATGACTGTGTCACTGAAGGTGATAGTTTGAGTTAACTTTATTTATTAGTAGATTAGATTTAACAACTTTTTATGTTCATCATACCAGTAATAACTTTAAACAAAAAAATATAATTAGGAAAAATTGTCTATGGATTGATAGAAATAGGCATTTATCCACTTCATGCTCAATTAATATGGAAATTAAACTTAGAAGTGTGTATTTAGATGTATATAGCTGTATATGACATTTATTCATATTGAATAGTAGTGGTACTAATATGTTTTCTTTGGGATCTGCTTATAATAAGGTCATTACATGTTATTTGATTCATTGATACTGTGTCATCTAGCTATATATTCATTTATCACAAAATTCTGATAAAATGGTGAAAATGAAACAAGATTTAGCTTTATGAACCTGCCAACAATTGCATCATGTGTCAAGACTTCACAGAGCTTCTTTTATGTTTAACTATGTCTGCATCATGTGTCAGACTTCACAGGGCTTCTTTTATGTTTAACTATGTCTGCAGCATCCAAATTCCATGACAGAAGAAACAGATAACATCATGGCTTAATATAAATCTTTGCCTAGCGACAACCTTTACCTTTACATTTCAACTTGGTCAATGTTTGTTGCAATCATGTAACTTGTTACTGTCGGTTGCCATGGTTAGGTTGTGTGCATATTTCAATCAATCAATCATGAGCAGCACCTTGCAATGACATTGATTTGAGCTGTTGTAAATTTCCATTCCATAAATGGACAAGATAATTGTTTTTCTTCATACAACATGTAAAACAAACACATTTTTCCATGTCAAATGTTGTCAGTTTGGACATTAATGTAGAAATATGTATTATACAGTATACATTAATGTATAATTGTTAATACAGTATATGATATTTATGTAATTTCGAATGTTTGCTATTCTTGTCATGTTTGTGTCTAATCCTGTATTTATGTCATGTCAACCCTTTCAGAAGATGTATGTTAGTTTGTTACATGTTGTTGCTATGTATATAGCAGAGTGTTGAAGCTTCAATATGTAGATGGAGCTTTTAGGTGTTGAATGAACATATAGATATATGGTGTAGGCTATAGATGTTCTAACCAACATGTAAACGTTGATCAAACAATCTCGTTTTCAATAATGCTTATGTCACACACACTGCAACAGTTACTGTCCACTTCATGCTTTGATTTATGACATTGTTTATGATGATATGAGCCGTTTATGAGCTAGTGATGATTCTGATTTGTTAAGTGAGTCTTGATTATGTAATATTTTTAGTTTCAAATAGTTTCAATTGTTTACATTTAGTATCCCCTTGAATCAGAAAATAAAATGCAGTCAAGATGTTCTTGTATTTTCTATGTGATCATTTCAAAATCAAAATTATAATTGTGCAATATTAAATTGATTTGAACTGTTATTGTCTAGGGGATTGCAACAGCAAGATTAAATTCTAAATACTCAGAGGCAGGCAGATGGAGAGCTAAGATCTAAATGTTCCAAGTGGGTTTATTGTAGAGACATTAAGGCAGGCAGTTGGAAAGTTAAGATCTAAATGTTCCTAGTGGGTTTATTGTAGAGACATTGAGGCAGGCAGTTGAGATCTAAATGTTCCCGAGTGGGTTTATTGTAGAGACATTGAGGCAGGCAGTTGTAAAGTTAACATCTAAATGTTCCAAGTGGGTTTATTGTAGAGACATTGAGGCAAGCAGTTGGAAAGTTAAGATCTAAATGTTCCAAGTGGGTTTATTGTAGAGACATTGAGGCAGGCAGTTGTAAAGTTAAGATCTAAAGGTTCCAAGTGGGTTTATTGTAGAGACATTGAGGCAGGCAGTTGGCTAGTTGAGATCTAAATGTTCCGAGTGGGTTTATTGTAGAGACATTGAGGCAGGCAGATGGCTAGTTGATATTAAATTTTCCGAGTGGGTTTATTGTAAAGACATTGAGGCAAGGAGTTGGAGAGCCAAGATCTAAATGTTCCGAGTGGGTTTATTGTAGAGACAGCGAGACAAGCAGATAGAGAGTCTGGAAGAGCTACGTATCCGGGAAGAGATATTACGTCGGCAGCTGGACGTAGATAAAATTAGAGAAGCTGACCAAGAAAAAACACTTCAGGAGGAAAAGTTTCAAAGACATCAAGCAGGTCCTCCAGAACAACCTCAGGTAGCCCACTCCTCTACCACTGTAGGAAGTCATAGTCTAATGCCTATACTCACATGGTTGTGGAAGATAGGATGGGTCAAGCTGTATCTTGTGCTATATGTTCTATAGTCCATGGAGTCTGCAATGCTTTCAACATATGCTAATGTATTCCTGAGTTTCTAACCATGCATAACAATGCTTACATGAACTAATATTAGTATCTACACAATGCAATGCTCTACTAGTATTGTGCCTAAATACCTAAAACTGCTTTTGTCTTTCTCTGGTACTGTCGGTTGGCAAGTGAGATTGTTTTAATAATAAATACATAATTCCAAGCATTGTTAATCTGCTTCCTCATCTGAAATGTTGTTTTAGTACAGCTTTTTAATATCAATAAATATATAGATCTAACATATGGCTATTTGCTGAATGTCTGTTTGAAATGTTTACTAATTCACATTAACATTGGGTATAACATAATATTGATCTTTGTGAAATATATGCATAGTCTGCATTAGAAATAGTAATGTGCAATTTGTTTGTTTATTCCACGTCAGTGCAGTGGCATAGAAATACACACTACTCCTAATATTGACATGGTGAAATGAAGATAATAACCAACTTACTACGATGAAGGATTGCCTAGTACCCATGAATTTGTTTTAATTATTCACTGCATTGAATAGTGCAATCACACAATACATACCCGTTATTCCATTTTCTAAATACATACTTTGTATATTGATCTTTGTTTTAGACAATTGATGTCGTCGTCAAAAAATACAATCCAAAGTCGTCACTGAATATATTTTACTAAAATGTATGCATTTGGTTCTTACACGCAAAAATCTAGAAAGAACCAAATGTTTGCCCGGCCTACTTTCAACCTGGTGATCATTCCCAATACCGCCAGAGACTTAATGAGGAATGTAGACAAAGAGTACAATGAAATGTTAGCCCAGGTAACTGTGGTATGGCAGAGTATGTTGTAGTAGTGGTGGGATGGACAGGGAGGGTCCAAGCATGGACAGGGAGGGTCCAGTCGGTTTGGTCACTAGGAAGCATTCCCTGGTGTTAGTTAGCATGGCTCAATCTGATTTTAAAATAAATTTTTGTTCATTTCCACTACTCCAAATAATATTGTAAATATAAAACCCAATTCAAACTAAAACAAACTAACCTGAAACATCCAGATCTACTGACACACTGTGTTTGTTCCACTGACCTTTTGTGAACTCTGATGTTAGCCAATCAGACAACTTCTGTATTTGACAGTCTTGTAACGATGTAGGATATGTCAGGATGACCAGTTCACACAAACATCCTCTGTGGACAGTTACCACTCCATAATGTATAGTGCTGCTGGGACAATGAACCCATGACCTGTGGCTTATAATGCTCTTATTTGATTGGCTATCTATGTTATCAGCTTCCTATTGTCACTCAGAGTTCATGAAGGGTCAGTGAAAAAGGTCACTAAATATTGGTGTTGAGTAGTGGAAAGATACCAATGTTTTTACTTTTGCTTAGATCTGTAGATGGAGCATGGCTAAAGGTGGATCCTTTGATAGCATGGTTAAAGGTGGATCCTGTGATAGCATGGGTTCCATTTATCTTCCTGGGTCCATTGGGGTATCAAGCAAAATATTCTGTTGGTTGGTGCTATAGGTTGGAATGATAAATGTTTTAAATTTGGAAATAGATTTAGTTGTTGTATTTACTGTGATGTGTTTAATGGTATAGTTACTAAGCTTTGAAAATACTTAGGCAACGAAGCAAGCATTTTCTTTGGAGACGGTGTATTGTTATTAAGTCAGGTTGTGAATGAAATATTTTAATTATATTTGTAATGCTGACTTTTTTTGGATTTCTTAATAATTGTGTTGTTTCTTTTAGTGTGTGGTTGGTTGCAAACATCCTGACTTGTATGAGTATTTTCATCCTTGTACCCCAGGGATACTTAATTCCATTCAGGACTCACTTCATGTGGTACCCCTGGCACACATCTGTAGGGAAACATGTGCAAACAGTTTAGGAGCTATAAATAGAACAGTGATTAATCTATTTCATATGATAATTTTTTTACACCAAGTTCATTGGGTAAATTATTTCATTCCCTCTAAGATGTGTGTCAGGGGTACCACATGAAGCAAGTCTGGAATTACATACCACCGGGGTGCGAGGATGGAGTATTTAGTGTCTAACCATTTAATATTAGAGCTTTTACTCTTAGTGAGAATTTGTTTCACATTAACATTTTGAGTGATTGTTTGGGTTAGTAACATTGATGTATGCTTATTTTCAGAAATAGTCCTAATTTTTTATTTTTTTAATACAATATTTGAGGATGCTCTTTTCTAAGTTTGATGTCTAAGAATGGAATTGTGATGTATTTTCATTCTAAGAATCTCCAACTGGTCACAAAATACAATATAAATTATTTCATTTTTGAACATTTATTAATGTTAAATGCACAATATATATATTTATTGGTAACAGGTCAATATTTCATTACATTAATAATAATAATTATGGTATTTCTCAGAGTATTTGAAAAGCATAGCAAATTTTGATGATTTATTGACCACAGCCAGAGAAACGAAATCGGCGAATATGGCGAGAACCGTCGGAAGGGGAAGAAGTGGGGCTACGCATTGGTGAATACGAGGAAAAGAAAAAGCAGCTAGCAGCACAACGAAGACAGGAGGAACAGCACAGTTTTAACAAGGTTAAGATGCTGCGTGCTCATATCTCTAGCTTTACAACCTCATTAATTAACATCATATCTCTAGTTAGCTTCCATACAAGGATCTAACATGTTCTAGTTAAATTCCTTAAATTGACATATCCTCATCAGATGTATATTTATTTATTGTACTTAGAACATCATCAATCACCTCTGGGGCGGGTGGTAGTGCAGTGGTAGAACGTAGAACTTCGGAGCCAAAGGTTCCGGGTTCAAATCCCAACCCGGGGGCCCGGCATCAATGTTCATGAAAGTTACCTTTCTGACGCGATATTGATAGGATGCGATGTCTGTAGAGTGACAGTGCAGCTATCATCCTTAGTCTTGTCAGTACCAACCGGTGCTCGCAGGTTTACTGCAACTTTCAGCGCTACGGATGTTGCGGGTTTACTCCTGCCCTAAACTGACAAGTCATGATATAAGTGAAACAATCCTGAAAGCGACTCCCAATGTTTAAAAAAACAAAAAATACCAATCACCTCTATTTACATGTTAGAATTTTACATGAAGTTAATTAGTTAGTAATGTATGGTATGCTCAATAGCCATTAGTACATTGCATTGGAAATTATCCCTGCAATTTTTAGTATAATCCTGTCTATATTCCTATTTGTTTTAGTGCACAATGTAATCAGAAAGTTGTAGGTTCAATGGCAGTAAATATGCTTCTCTTATAAATACTGTATCTGGTATTATTTATCTTGATACCTCAATAATTTGGAAGTGTACAAATCTGTACTGAATCTGATATTCTGATAGTTATCGTTTAATTTTGCTTGCACCCGTGCACATTGATTGTAAAAAAGGGAGAGTACAGAAAGATTTATTAGAATTATCTGACATTACATGGCTCTATTTTTTTGTCATCCTACATACTTCATTGTTATAATTGCTCTTCTCTGACTGTAGAACCGTCAGTCCACCAGAGGTCAGGTGACAGATTTTGACCAATCAGGGTCAAAGCGGGGAGCCGTGTATGATGGGGCAATGTTCAATGAGGAAAAGAAGCGGGAATACAATGAATCGCTCGGTAGAAAGGTTATTATCTTATTATCACTTGTAGCTTTCCAATTGTTCCCATGACTTAAGACTAGGGTAGTGGATATTAAATCAGTATAGAGAAAATGGAAACGATGATATGATGTAGATACCTTTCACTTGGAAATTTCCAAAATGAAGTCAAGTAAATGAAAGGATCAAGACCAAAATGCTACTTTTTCCTTAAACTGGAAACTTTGAATATGCTATTGTTTCCAAAACCCTTCATTAATTTTATGCTTTAATAAGTTTTGGTTCTAGTTATAATGTCGTCGCCTATGGGTGAAACATTCCTGCTGAGACGTAAAACAACAATTCATCATCATCTAGTTATAATATTCTAATTATGTTTTACTGAATACTATTATCCTACAACTGATTATTCTTGAAAAAGCAATTACAAAAATGTAATTTGCATTTGTAATTGGATGACAATTTCCCCAGAATACCTGGATTGTTTCTTACCACTAGTATGTTATGCTGAATACTTATACAATTTTTGTAATGTAAGCCACGGAGAAATCGTATCTGGCGAGAACCATCAGCCAATGGGGCTGTTCTGTTTGTTCCGGAAATGGAGTTGAAAAAGGAGGCAGAACTGAAAGCCCTTGAAGCAAAGCGTAAAGAGATTCATTCCAATAGGAAATTGAACACGAAGGTGTGATATGGTCGTGGATAGAAGTGTGGAGTGGAGGGATTGGCTTTATATATATTTCGAACTCATGAATCTATTAGTGTTGAACGTGGATCTTGGCTAGGTCATGTGTTCTTGATGCTAAATAATTTGCGATCGACTAAACCATTGTTAATGCTTTTGGAGTGTGAGGGAATTACCAAGTTTGAGTTTTCAACTAACAGGACACATGTTTTAATTTTCTTTCTTTCTTATTTTTTAAAAATATTATTTTATCACTCGTGATAGAGCAAAGTAATATAGAGCTAATACAAGATTTATCAACAACGCAATCTTGATATGTTTGACAAGCAACATCACCTGATGTACTAGAATGTATACTAATTAACAAGACACATGTTGCTAGTACAATTGTCAGATAATTTCCTGTTTCTTTCCCATTGCAATTCTTTGGATTATCTTGCACTTTGAGTATTATTCGCACTGAAGCACACACATAGATGTAAAATGTTCTTGTTTGGACTTAATGCCAGCCAGCCGTCAATCCCCGTTGATTGTGGCGTGAGTCATCGTCAGAGAAAGGGTTAAATCTTGGAGGTTACGAGGAAAAGCGGAAAGATCTTGCTCTGGAGAGACGGAGAGATTATGAATTATCTCAGACTGACAAGGTTTCCATGTTTCAGCATGTAGATGTTCTTGTGTGAATCTCGACATATTTGCTGTCTAAGTGTTGATCTCCGAGTTTTATATACAGGCATGGCAATGTCTTCGGATCTGCGGAAATCTGCTGATTTATTTGTCATGGGGTTGATTTATTTGCTCTGGACATGGCTTGGGGACTGCAGCCCGGGCTTGTTTTCTGCTGAAATCACAATTGTCTTTTGCCATGCCTATGTATATAAGATATGGAGTATTCCTGCTACGATGAAGATTCTCCAAATTAAATACTTCCTTGACAAGTGGGTTATCAGTATGAGTAATAATTTAATAAATATTAGTTATCAATATCCTTTGGTGTTATTTAACATTCAGGAATCAAAACTTCCAAATCGTCGGTTGTGGAGAGAAGAATCTTTTGAAGCATTTCCTCTAGGACAGTACGAGGCCAGGAGAGCGCTGTACCAGAAGGAAAGAAACCGAGACTATAACCAGATGTTAGCCGAACAGGTTTAGAAACAATAATTAGTATTGTAAGAAGAAGTAACTTAAAAAGAAGTCATAAATATTCAATTTGCTATATTGTAGAGAAAGCATGGCACTGATTTTATTGTTGTTGATTCTATTATATATATATCTACAGCAAATGGATTTCACATGCACAATATTTGGCTTATTTTTCCAGCAATCTTTACGATCTTCAAAACCGTACATCTGTAAAAATCACCTGGCACTGCCTGTTTGTGCATTAAACATCTCTCTGCTGGAACAATCCAAATCAATGCTTTATAGGGCATCTATGATTGCTTCCAGGAGGCAGAAGGTTAATTTCCCTCCTCGACCAATCAAAGTCATTGTTCTATACGGCTTGTCTGGCTGACTCCAGTATGAAGAACGTTGATGCTTGTTTTACACTATGACTGATATGCACGCACTCACTTTCACTCTAGCCGCCACGATCAAATCGTAGACTCTGGCGTGAGCCTTCAGACTCCTCCATGGGATTAGACTTTAAGAAATACCAATGGGCGGACAAATACAGAAGGAGTCCCCCTGCCAGCAATGATGAACAGCCCCATTCTGAGAAGGTTTTCAATATTATAACTTAATGTAATAGGTTTTAATGCAATAGGAACATAATGTAGATCAGTAACCATTTTGACTTTAACGCTCTCCCTGTTGGATTAGGCACAGGCACTGCTCTTTAGGGCATCTCCGGTTGCCTTCAACTGATTTCTTTTGGGTTTTTTTCTTCTAAAAATATTTCATATTGATTTAATCTGTAACCATTTTGACTTTAAAGGCATACCTCCTAAATTGTTTTCATTTTCAATTAATCACTGCACAGAATATATGTCTCTTAAGTTTATTTATAATATTTTTTTTTTTAATGCAGATCTAATTTAATTTGAAGAATTAAATAGGAGGGTGTTTATTTAAATCCCCTTAACTCTACAGTGGAACGGTTATGGAGGAAGTCAGTCATTGCAGGTCCCACGGAGGCAGATACCTCCTCGCTATGTTGGCAATCAACAGGACGAGCTAGAACGTCTAGCCACGGCCGAGAAGGAGTACCGCGATTTGTTGTTCAAACTAAAGGGAGACTACTCTTACGTAGGTGGAGACAATGCAGTGGCTCGTATATTATGCTGTTATGCTGTTGCATGGCTGATTGCATGATTTACATGGATGCTAGTTGTAGTGCATATAATATACATATTTTTATAGAGAGAAATAGAATTAGAGAGTATTAGATACATGTATGCATATAGTCATATCTATTATGGGTAAAAGCACTGTTGGTTTACTATATGACAGTAATATCAAAAGCATAGTAATTGTTTCCTTGTATTAATTGCATCGCTGTTATTAAATCCTCAAAATAGATTGATATTTAATAGATGCTCCTCGTTTATTGTTACACAATAGATGGCTTACAAATACCTTTTTCATATCGCTACATACATTTAATATTGTTGTGCACAAATAATGGCCAATTGTAGGAAATTGTAGTAATGAAAACGCAATGTTTAAAATATGTTCCTTCACAAAACTGTATTTATTAAAATTATTATATTATTATTTATTTTAAATAATTGAGAGAACATTTGTAAATATTTTATTGAAATGTAGCATCAAATTCTCAGCTAAAACCTGCATGGAAGGAAATGTGAATTGATGGAATGTATTAAATTTTGAATTTACGGAATTATTTGGAATGGAATGTGTACCGGTATATGTTAATTGTGATTGTGCTTTGAGAATTCATGTGTATATATGCTTGAAATAAAGATATATCGTATAACATTGTGTGTTGTTTTAATCTTGTTTTGCACAAACTACATGTATAATATGAATGGTTTTATCATGGATTTGTATTTTCTATTTCTATTAACTATTAAGGTGTGTATTTAGTGCATTATTTTTGACTGAGTACTACTGACGGCCTGCATCACATGTGACTGAGAATGTCTGTTATTAACCCTCTTCCTGCTGGATTAGACACAGGTACAGCTCTTTAGGGCATCTCTGGTTGCCGTCAGCATGGAGAGGCTTAATTGAAGGCCATCCATATTTTTATTATTATTTCCCACAAACAAACATATGTAACAGAATGGTAGTACCTATCTGTCTACTATCTGATTTAATATTGTCAGAGGATGAGTATATTTAAGTGTTTTGTAATTATATTTTTCTTGTCGACTATTAAATACACTGGATTATTGATTGAGAATAGAGAAATACAAAAATAAGTATGGCTGGCCTGATATGTAGATTCTTTTGAAAATATGTACAGTTATCTCTTAATAATTACCTACATATTTAATTTGTAAATAATTGAATAACCACTTTTCAAATTATCTTTCAGGTTCCATGATATGCAATATTGTTCGATTTTTCTAAACATGCAATTTATTCTCAAATGTATGACATTCTTGTACTAGTGATAAGCTTTCATTTTTACATTTTCAGCATATTTTCAATTATTTTAAGTGAATGTATAGTTCATATTTCTTTATTGCTCATCCCAATTGTATTTTATAAGTAGCTTAGTAAATAGATGTATTGATAATTAACAATAAGGTATTTAATTTTAAAATAAATAGAATTCAGCCAACTATAATATATTTTCTTTATTTTATCAACTTTTATTTATTTTCCTTTTATTCAGTTAAGAACATAGAATAATAGAATACATTCACATAGAAATGTTTTGGAAAACCTGTGTTCTTGTATTTTCTCATTGAGGTTATCTATTGCAGATGAAAGCACAAGATGGCCGATCTGATCTGCCTCCCAAACCGGCGACACCTGGTGGATTTCTCAACAAATTGGGGAGGGAAGACCCTAAACGTCGACAACTTGGAGAGGAGCGACGTAGAGAATACAACCAACATTTAGCAGAGGTCGGCCATTTTGAATAATCGTCATGATGTAATCCCCAAATGGGAAAATCACTATGCTACTTAGTACCAGCCGATGCTCGCAGGTTTACTGCAACATTCAGCGCTACGGATGTTGCGGGTTTCCTCCTGCCCTAAAC